>JACJUY010002328.1:25159-110375 GCA_014220935.1 Platorchestia sp. MABIK | reverse complement strand
TGAGGCTCTTTTACAGTCAAAAATTGACGCTGAGGCTCTTTAACGTTCAAAAATTGACGCTGAGGCTCTTTAACATTCAAAAATTGACGCTGAGGCTCTTTAACATTCAAAAATTGACGCTGAGGCTCTTTAACATTCAAAAATTGACGCTGAGGTTCTTTAACATTCAAAAATTGACGCTGACAGAAGCTGCACCGCAGATGCAGAGGGCGACTTATTGCGGCAACCGAAAACCATGAATGAAATTTTCGGGCCCTTCACATCAATATCATTCCCCTGACATTCTATTGTTCATTCAAATTTTGTATACCACAGAAATATTAAAAGATCTACACAGTCTTTGAGAATTTACGCATGCAATGTAAATTCAAGTGTAGCCTTTCATTTCGTTTATTGTGAAAAAATGTTCAAAGATCTGTTACAGATTTTCCTCCACGTTCTAAGTTTCAGTTTGAAATAATTCAAATTATTATTATTTTTAATATTCAGATTTTGTCGGTAAAAATAGCATAGAAATCGCACTCATTGAAGTATTAAGCGCTCTGCCGTGTTCCGGAGAGCGTCTTCTTGAGTGTTTGCTATGTTACAGCTCAGAACTGGTCTCTTTTTAAAGATTTTAATAATTAGAAGATTTAAAATTTTTGAGATGCTTGGCTTCACATCGAATGAAATAGTTCCTGTCATACTCACATGATCGATCTATCGAGTGTGTGTGTGTGTGCTTGTACATGTGTGCAGGCGTGTGTGTGTTTGTTTTGTATGTGTGAATGCATGTGTGCAGGCGTGTGTATGTGTGTGTTTGTTTTGTATGTGTGAATGCATGAGTGCAGGCGTGCGTGTGTGTGCTTGTGTGTGTAAGAGTACATGAGTGCAGGCGTGTGAGTGCGTGTGTGCTTGTGTGTGTGAACAACGTTCATCTCCTGTCAGAAAAAAAGCACTAAAGATTAAGAAAGTTTCACGGTCCCCATGGCTGATGCGCTGTTATCTTTACATAAATTCAACCATCAAAGAGGATGAATCATTTTCACTTTCATTACTATTGGTAAAATTAGAGAAACCGTGCATCAGATTCCGTTGTTTGGACTTATCTTCATTGAGCAAACACAAACGTGAACTTTTCTCTGGCTGACCTCTTTCTATTTTGTTTTTTTCCTGCAGCGTTAGCTTGCTCTGATTTTCCTGCTTTCACAGTGAAAATCAAATCTGTTTTCTAAATTAAACAGCTGAATTGAATATGTCCTCATTTCATGCAATGACGTTGTTGACGAAAAAATATGCCTTATAGCGCGGTTAACAATGTTTTTGTGACTAAAAATTGCACAAGACGTGTCTAGAGCCACTAGTTAAATATTAAATATGCTGGGTACAAGTGACGTGTTTTGCGTCATACTTGATAAACTGGTTCCTGATAATGAGCATCTCTAGCTTGTTAATCTGAAAGCCTTCGATCAAATTCTTCTGCATTTGTGTGCCATGGAGTCACTCTGCACATTTCGTGCATCACAAACTACGTGGCTAAAGCTCTCAAATCTTTGCTTGTTGTGCGCGTCTCTCTGTTTACTAACGGAGTACCACGAAATTTTTTTGCTGCTCTCAGTAACAAGGGAAAGTGAAAGTCGACTCATTCTTTCAGAAATCATCAAAACTACGTTCTCTGAATTTATAATGAAACATTACTTTCATTTAATAACAGCGTAGGCTCGAAAATTACGTTTACTGAATTTCTGAATAAAAAAATATTGTCATTTTACCATTTTCAAAATACTTTAATAACGGCGTTCATTGTGCTCCTCAGGACAGAAGATGATTAAAAAATGCACCATGCTTCCCATGCAACTGTATTCATGATACCGTGTTGCTAATATCAGGTCACCTACCAACTGGCTGCAGGTCTTTTGATTTTCCTTCAAAACAAACACTGGAAATTTCGTTTCCAAAGCTACTACAGCTCGTCCTTCGCAGACACGCGTTAAAATGAAGCCGCTAAAAAAGGGCCTGCGGGGAATAAAAATATGGCGAAACGAAAAATCTCATTTACAAAATGTATAATTTCCCAATTGAACGTACTATTGAGGAGCAATCGTCTTCCAAATTTAGCCAGCCCCTTAAAAGCCTGACTAATTTACTCTAGCAGAGATACGGTAGCGAACGGAGCACTTAAAGCACGCCTCGTCCTTCACGGATGCCAAGTAAAACGCTTGCAAGGCACTCACTCACACACACGCACACACGCACACACACACGCACGCACGCGCGTACTCGTCTGAGCTGCGGCACGTGACGCTCCCGTATGTCATGCCGGCTGTGCGGTGACCTCTGTGCCACTTTGTGTCTTGTGTGACCTTGTGTCGCTTTATATCTTGTGTGACCTGTGTCGCTTTGTGTCTTGTGTGACCTTGTGTCGCTTTGTGTCTTGTGTGACCTTGTGTCGTTTTGTGTCTTGTGTGACCTTGTGTTACTGCTTTTTTTTGTTTCTTGCAGTGTGGGTTCTGCATTTTCATGTGTGTTCCACTATTTCCTACCGTGGGTCAATTGTGTTTTCTTCATCGACATCTCCGCTGAGGCTGTGCACGAGGATCCCGAGCCCCTAGCGACGGTTGTGCCCCACATGTCTTGAGTTACTTCAAGTCTTTTGTTACCTTGTTTGAGATTTAGTTTTCCTGCATGATAAGTATTCTATCACTGAAATACTTTGTGAGATGAAGAGTGGAAACAGGTTAGGAGAAAACTCTACGGGAATAAAAGATCATTTTCAGGTTAAAACTTTATTACCACAATTGTATTGATTTAAAATGTCTCAAATAATTATTAACTATTGCACTTTTAAATCAACGACATCTACTTACCCACTTGAATGAAAAAGTTAGAATGGCAAATGAAAAGCTATACAGAGTTGAAAATAACATGCGTGAACAAAGAAGTGCGTACAAATTACGATTTCAAGTTACATCATTTCCATGTTAACGTCCATTAGTGGCCAAAGTAAGTTACCGTTTTTCTTTTTTATCTCCCTTAGCGATTGTTGGATCTTATGGGTGGGCGTTCTCACCTTCGTATTGTAGGCCGAGTGTTCGCGATTTTGCGTTACCAGGTCATTGCTTTTCTCGGTCGGAAAAGGAAGAAACAAGCCACAGCGTCGACGTAAGTGTGTGAAATTGGTCGCGCAGGAGTAGAGGAGAAAGTAGAGTGGGAGTAGAGGAGAAAGTAGAGCAGAAGTAAAGGAGAAAGTAGAGCAGAAGTAGAGGAGAAAGTAGAGGACAAAGTAGAGCAGAGGTATAGGAGAAAGTAAAGCAGAAATAGAGGAGAAAGTAGAGCAGAAGTAGAGAAGAAAGTAGAGCAGAAGTAAAAGAGAATGTAGAGCAGAAGTAAAGGAGAAAGTAGAGCAGAATTAAAGGAGAAAGTAGAGCAGAAATAGAGGAGAAAGTAGAGCATAAGTAGAGGAGAAAGTAGAGCAGAAGTAGAGGAGAAAGTAGAGCAGAAGTAAAGGAGAATGTAGAGCAGAAGTAAAGGAGAAAGTAGAGCAGAAGTAGAGGAGAAAGTAGAGCAGAAGTAAAGGAGAATGAAGAGCAGAAGTAGATGAGAAAGTAGAGCAGAAGTAAAGGAGAATGTAGAGCAGAAGTAGAGGAGAAAGTAGAGCAGAAGTAGAGGAGAAAGTAGAGCAGAAGTAAAGGAGAATGTAGAGCAGAAGTAAAGGAGAAAGTAGAGCAGAAGTAGAGGAGAAAGTAGAGCAGAAGTAAAGGAGAATGTAGAGCAGAAGTAAAGGAGAAAGTAGAGCAGAAGTGAAGGAGAATGTAGAGCAGAAGTAGAGGAGAAAGTAGAGCAGAAGTAAAGGAGAAAGTAGAGCAGAAGTAGAGGAGAAAGTAGAGCAGAAATAGAGGAGAACTTAGAGCAGAAATAGAGGGGAAAGTAGAGCAGAAGTAAAGGAGAAAGTAGAGCAGAAATAGAGGAGAAATTAGATCAGAAGTAGAGTAGAAAGTAGAGCAGAAGTAAAGGAGAATGTAGAGCAGAAGTAGAGGAGAAAGAGAGACACTCCCAATGTCAGAACACTTCATGCACCGGTGCCAACCATCACATTCGTTTTAAAATAAGAAACCGTGCCAATGTCTCATTATTTGACACATTTTTCCTCAAGACCGCCAGCATAACTTCACGTTACATTCGCGTCTGTGCTATGCTGACGTTCGTCTCGGGTCTGACCCATGGCATTGCCTTGGTGTCATGATCAGATGCATGTGCACATTTCGTGTGTGTCACCGTGCGTACCGTCCTCACTAATCATTCATTTCTATCCCGCTTCCGCACTTTATTTTGCTCTCGTGTTTATATGTGCACAGCAAGTCAAATATAACGGGGTTGGATATTTTTGTTAGATAAAGCAAATAAATACAGAAAAAAATTAAATGGTGTGTTATTCCTGGGCACTTTGCTGTAACTGTGCACATTGTGACATCTGGGTAATTTGCCATACTGAATCGTGCTCTCTATACACTGTAACTAACTACTTTGCCGCATACTTTGCTGAATATACTTCGGTACAGGTGCGTGCTTCGTGATACCTCAGCCCTTCCCTCTAAGCTCTAGACCTGCTAAACATAAAAATGGATAAAAAAGCACGCCTGCCACCCATTCGAGGGCACCAGGATCAAGCCGTGATCCTCACAAGATTAACAGAAGCGGCAAAGAAAATGTTCACTGAACATCTTCTCGTCGGGCTTTGTGTTAGCTGATTTTTTCAAATTGGCACTTCTTTTTCCTTCGTTTCGCCCAGTTTGACTAAGCAGCAACAAGTTGTTCGCAGATGCGTTCTTTGGAATTTTTCTCAGCCAGTTGCAATTCTGTTCAGGGAATTTGAATATCGCAGCACAGACTTCAGAGATGCTTGTGTGCTGCTTGTGCAGGCGCAACTGGCGTACGGCAGTGTGCAGTCTTGGTTGGGTTTCGAAGACCGAGAAATAATCATAAAAATAATAAATAATTCAATCACTTTATTTGCACGGAACTTTTGCTGCCGCATGTCTGTCTGAGCGCTGCAGCTGTTCTATCTTTTCCCAATTGACTGCTGGTAAATTGTTTGACAAGTGTGATCGTTTACGAGTGACGAATTATGAAGCCAGTCGTTCCTTCTGAAGGATTGTTCCTGTGAATAGTTGAATGGACAGTGGGAAAATTTTTATTCGGAGTTCCACATTTTTGGGAAAATTTCGATTTGGGGAAATTAAACTTATATGACGAAATTTAGCACGCCTTAAATTAGAACTTTGAATTATCGTGCGTTTGCTCCATTTGCCATCAGCTCGTTTAAACTGCCTAATGTATCACTTGTAATTAATTTTCTTGAGCAGAGCATTTACAGGTGCTGATATTGCTAGGTGCGAGATGAATATAACTTACGAACGAGAGTTTATCTAATATTTCTTTCAATACAAAAGTCATTAGAACAATAATAATGAGCTCGGAAGCGTTGAATTTTTCAAATAATAATTGCTTAGGCTTCTACCGATATTTTTGATACCTCAGAATATCCTCTTCCACGACAATTGGAATCATTCAGATTCACAAAAAACTGAAGTCAAGTTCTAAATAATTCACCAATTTAAGTCACCAAAAATGATCGTTTTTTGGAGGGTGTAAACTCAAAAAATTAAAGCCCACTCACTGGTGCGCAAATGTAGGCTTGAATTAAGCTTGAACGCTGGTGAAACTAGTCTTCGTTATAACCTGAACCAGTGATAAATGTAATGTATTTCACGGATAATTTCTATATTTCATAGCAAAAACGCAAGATGCGGCTTGAGTCCATGAAAATCTCATACATTGAACAGACGAAAAATAAATTTGAGAAAATTAACCATTACCTGCTAACGTTTCAAGACCAATGACCTACTAGAATTCAAGAGTTACCGTAGAATAAAATCGTAACTTAAACTAAAAGAGATTGAATGAGTAATTAAATCAAATGAGAAGAAATATCAAAACGCATAAATTATAATATTCGGCCAATACACCCTCAACTACACAAGGCTGGAAGTTGAATCTTTCATCCGTTAGCATGAATGCGCCAGCTGATGATGCTCGAGATTAATCCGCCTTTTTCTTTATCTATTTTTCTCTCATTTGGGCTATTTTGAAGCACTAATTAACGTCATAGTTAAAATATCAAAATATTTCGCGAAGTTGATGTGAGCATAGCTACGTACATTCCCTCTCATCAAATACGATAGCCTTACATTCATCATGAACCATTCAAAGTATTGATCATGCATTTTAAATTGAAAAGCGCCCAACGAACGCAACCATCATTAGTTCGGCAACCGTCAGAAAAATTCTGAACTCAACCACCGTTCTGGCGTCCTGAACTGAACGCTGCCTCATCAAGTACCCCGTTCTCGGGCACCCACCCGGTTCGAGCCACGGCAATTAAAATGGACGGCGGTCTGCCTGTAAATCTGCCTGCATCGCTGGTCAGGAGCGCATCGTGTTTATGATGCGCTAATTTAAGGTGAGAATCCACGCCTTTGTGTCTGCGTCGAGCAACACATGAGTCGGAGTCTTGGCAAGCACTCAAGACCTTGTCACGTCACGGGCTCTGCCTACAATATGAGCTGAGACTTAGGATAACTGAAGCCTACAACACCGGGTGGTCCGAAGTCCACTGTCTGACACTCTAACGAGATGTGTCATTTTAGGTTTACACGTTTCCTGTCATGGCTTAAACTGAAGTTCAATATTCAACTCAAATGCGTATTCAATTTAAAAGTAAAGCCGCCTTTAGTTAGCAATTTTGAAAATAACAAACGTCAACGGGATTGTACCTTCATTTAGCTTTCATGAAGTATTTATAAAAATTGAGTTAGTGACTGGAGGTCAGTTAGTAGCATTATGAAAATCCTGCCAGTTCCCCCCGGTGGGCCCCTTCACAGGAGACATGTTGAACCAACCGCTTACAGGTCACGTGGAGAACAAAAATCCAACTTCCGTAAACAGCTTTAATTCGTTTTATTCCCTGCCGTATTAGTGCTCTAATGTGTTCTTTGAAGTTCACTTCTATGGGGCAGTTTTTTCTGTCTGATACTAGCAGCGACCGGATGCCCTATTTGGATTTCAACAGTGAAAAATTTAGGCAACAAATAGTTAAGCACAAAAATGCACCCTGACACCATCAGCATTCGTTGCCATCACACACAGTGCTGCAAGTGCCAGCAGTGAGTTGCCATCACACGCAATGCTGCAAGTGCCAGCAGTGAGTTGCCATCACACGCAATTCTGCAAGTTTCAGCAGTGAGTTGCCATCACACGCAGTGCTGCAAGTGCCAGCAGTGAGTTGCCATCACACGCAGTGCTGCAAGTGCCAGCAGTGAGTTGCCATCACACGCAGTGCATGCGAGTGCCAGCAATGAGTTGCCATCACACGCAGTGCTGCAAGTACTAGCAGTGAGTTGCCATCACACGCAGTGCTGCAAGTGCCAGCAGTGAGTTGCCATCGCACGCAGTGCTGCAAGTGCCAGCAGTGAGTTGCCATCGCACGCAGTGCTGCAAGTGCCAGCAGTGAGTAGCCATCACACGCCGTGCTGCGAGTGCCAGCAATGAGTTGCCATCACACGCAGTGCTGCAAGTGCTAGCAGTGAGTTGCCATCACACGCAGTGCTGCAAGTGCTAGCTGTGAGTTGCCATCACACGCAGTGCTGCAAGTGCCAGCAATGAGTTGCCATCACACGCAGTACTGTGAGTGTCAGCAGTGTTGTCATCACACGCAGTACTGTGTCAGCAGTGTTGCCATCACACGCAGTACTGCAAGTGCAAGCAGTGAGTTGCCATCACACGCAGTGCTGCAAAAGTGTGCTAAGAGGAGAGGAATGCGTGATGACTTTTAAGTAGCTGTACATCCGCAGCAATAGTCATCACGTGAAAAAAAAGAATCGCCAATGTAAAATTATTTCACCTATGTGTTTGGTGGATTTATTGATAAATGAATAAAAAAGGTCGAAAATGACTGCCGAAGCTTCGTGTTGCGAGAAAGAATGCTTTAAAAGGAAAGTTTGATATTGTCTTTTTTTTACTGTGATACCATTCAAGAAATTTTATATCAGACATTCCTGTCAGTGGCTATGATGAGGCATAAATAGCATTACCCAGCAAGAAATGTATATAAAAGCACAAAGAAACTAAGAAAACATCACGGTTTCGAACTGGTGTTAGTACGTAGGGCGGAGTGTGGTGTGTGTGCTCAGATGACTAAGACAAATTAATGACATTTTACATTATCTTCTCCTGAGGCTTCACCAACTTGGAGGCGATTCTCAAAGCGAGGTCCAAGTGTTCAGGGGGCTATAATTCTAATAACACATGTGTCTTGTACTACCCAAAGTAGGAGTTGCGCAACTGGTAATCAGAGTAATTATCAGTTACTCAGCTGGCAGTTTTTGAACGGTGCGTACGGGATCCTCCAAACTGGGCCACATTCAAACGGCATGCAGTTGTCAAACTAGGACTTTTCAACTTGTACAGTATGTGAGCTAGCTATCAAACTGGGCCACATTCAAACGGCATGCAGTTGTCAAACTAGAACTTTTCAACTTGTACAGTATGTGAGCTGGCTATCAAACTGGGCCACATTCAAACGGCATGCAGATTCGAACTCAGACTTTTCCAACTTGTATGTGAACTAGCCGTCGAACGGGACCTCATTCAAATGGCATGCAGCTGTCGGAGTAGGTTTGCTCTTCTGTCCAAAAAATGAGACGAGAAATACAGCATCTAACAAATACAAAGGCAATGTTTTACTGCACATTTAACTTGACGAGATCCTCGTTAATCTAAGGTGAGAAATGAAAAAATTACAGAAATTTAAATTTTCCTGAGAATGAGTTGGGGTGGGCCTGTATTGGAGGTTCGCCTCAAATTTCTAAGAGACCGGACACATTTCCGAGGTTAGATAAAAAATTTTCTCTGCTTAATTTCTCTTGAAACGAAAACCTGCCTTAGGTTCAGCTCAACGGAGGAAAAAATGGAGATTTTACTGAGTTTAATTTCCATATTATAACGAAAACCTACCCTCGATTCAGCCCAAAACAATACATGTGTTAAATTCACGGTTCCGAGACCCATTGAAAGAGCTAAATATCTGCCCGGCCGCAGCACAAAGGAAAGTCATTTCCTAAATAAACTTGCTGTTTTTAAAGGAAGGACCAACGCTCTTGCGACCCTTCCGCTACTTCTGGAGCAATCCTGGAATTGCTCCGGAGCTCATATGTCTAAGTGGTTTTTAAACTTTTCATTTGGAGATAAACTTGTGTTGCTGAGCCTGCCGTGATCTGTCCGGTCAGACTCACTCCTCTGCTAACCATCCTGAACGTCTTCAAACAAGAAACAAGTCTTCGAGACGGGCCGGAATGAAAAAAAATATGTTCGCTTTGCGCTGCTCGTTTTTAGGGGCATCTAAACATGAATTCCGATAAGATTTAAAGATTTCAACTTTTATTTGCACGTAGCGATATAATTTTTCAACGGATTTCTTCTTGCGCGATCTTTTTTGCTCATCTAAAATATGCACGTGCAAATTATCGTGGAGGGAAAAGATTTGCACTGTTATTCGCCCTAGCTGAATGGTTTTGCTTTGGTGCAAGCTTCTGATGTAATTTTTTGGCTAACCTTTAACGTGTATGAAGTTCCAGTAGGAAAGGTTAATGACTTGGGACTCGTAACTATTTGAGGTACGTTCGAATGGAAAACTCAAAATTCGTACGTCTGCTAGACGAGAATAGTAAGCAGAGAAGGATACAGAAACTGGGATGTGCGGCAAGCATTCAGTAAAAATTGCGACGTACAATATCAGCTTCTTGAGTACCCAATTTATCATTTCTGTGTGATTAGTGCTCTGCACGTGAAGTTCAAGAGTACGTGTGTGTGTAAAATTCATGAGAGTTATGAGAATTTTTACCGTAGCAATGGCGTGTGTTTCACACAATACTTAGTATAGCTACGAACCAAAAAAGTTGAATTTAAATTGATGTGTGACTGTGCTAAATCAATGCAAACACTACAGGTGTACACATATTTTATCATTGAAATCAATTTTTCTCCTATGTGTTGATCTCGAAAGCTACTTCAAGCGCAATTGCATTCGAATACGAGTTGTAATGACGCAACAAAAGCTGCACAAAAATTGCGTTAACTAGAATTTCTCAACACTAAAATTGCGCTTATTGAAATTTCCCAAGACTACTGTATGTTAAAATGGCAAGCTATCACATAACTTGCAACCTTCCGTAAACTACATGTAATTCACCAGAGTAAGCTTAATGCCACCTTGTATTTAGAACCTTTTTTTATTTTCCTCTGAATTCTCCCGTAAATCGATTTCTCGCTGGAACGATGCGCTTTTGTGCATTCATTGCCTAAGCTCGGTGAGCCAAAGAGACCTGGCCTTATCACGGTGAACTCTGGCGCTGTCCTGGATACCCGAACCAAAATCAGACAGACCAGCACCCTGACATGTCTTCCGTTCAAGTATGTTTTTCAAGAGTATAAATGAAGGTAATATTTAAAGAAGAAAGTATGCTCTAGATATACGCGTACAGTAAATGGTCGCCAACAAGTTCGATAACAGCGAGCATCCGATGAAAGAAATTTGATGAAATATTGGAGCTGCGCATGTATTTCTTTGAAGGCAAATAACGCGAAACTCGTATTTCATCACTGGTTAAGTGCGGAAATGCGTAGTTTTATTAGGAATTCTTCCTTTGTTTGAGCACTTAATTTGAAAGTATGGTTTCTGCAGAGATGCTACTAATAGCTCAATGAATTGAATCTTCGTGCAAGTTTTGCATTTTATAATTTAAAAAACGGCCATGATCTGCTTTTTTTCTATAAATTTACGTAGGTGCGATCTGTAGCATCATTTTATGGTACATTTCAACGGTTCACCAAATTTATTGTTAACCATTGGAAGTAAAACCCGTAGAGTTTCTGGAAAGTTTCTAACTGAAGGAATATTTGACTATAGGACTGACCTGCCAATGGTCGAAAAACATAATTTAATTCACAGACGCCAGGTGTAGCAGTTCACCAATTTGTTGTCATTTAGTAAACCCATTGCCAATATTTTTATAAAATGCATCTTGGTACGGACCAAACGCACTTAACCAGTGATGAAATACGAGTTTCATCATTGTAATATTCTGTGTTTTGCCCCTGTAAAAGACTGTCGTGCTGAAATAGAGTTAACACTGATCCTTTTTAGGCATCCGAAACTGAATGAATTACTTATTCTGAGTTCAAATGGTACTTCGAGGATACTTAACCTCAAAATTGCAGGTTTGAGGTGGCAGATAAATAATTTTTGTCTTACGTTGAGGCCCACGTATTTTTTTTTGCTATTGGGAGACATTTACCTGGCAATTTACTAATGCAATTTGGTGGATTGCTAACCTTAGATCTGAGCTCAATAATGGTTTGATAATGATCCCCTCTATAAACTTAATTCGAGAGAATGAAAGGCTCAGGTTAGGTTAGATCACATCAGATGAGATTAGATTAAATTAGATCAGATCAGATTTTATAAGATGAGGTCAGATGGGATCAGATATTATCAGATCAGATAAAGTTGTGAGTTAGTTTGAAAGCTGTGAATATTGAAACTAATATTTAAATTTTCCCGCCTGTTTACCCACTGACGTTCACGAAAATTGCATTTGGGTGTAGAAATATATCATCAGGGGCACAGCACCCTACACACGGGCTCGGAATTTATACATCATGGTATTTCGTAGGCCATCTTTTTTTCCTTGCGACTGTGGGAAATTTCTCAGCGGCTAATTACCATTTCTAAAAAATCATTTTATGAATTATTGCATCACGGTATAAATAGGAGCTGTGACTTCCATCAAAATAATGATCAAAATAACGATCAAAATAGTGTTAAAAATCTACGGGTTATTTTGTTGAAACCATTCTCATGTATAATTCAGTTTCAACATTTACAAATATATATTACTGTAACGAAAACAACAACAATTGTGTTTGAGGGTGCACTCGGCTTCAAACATCTTTCAGAAATGAAGAAAGAAAAAATTATTCAAACACTATTGTTTTGTTTTTGTCCCATTGTCGCTGAAAACAGGTGAGCTTCTTTGACAATGAAATGCATGGAGTTCAATAATTGTTCGAATACTTCTTTCTCGCCGATTTTATCGGCGAACGTGCAATATCTCTCAGTGTCGCGACAAACACATGTTAAGACTTCGCCTATAAATATCTCGTTACATTATACAACGTCTCGAGCACGTTAGCGTCGTGCGTCCATGTCTTCTGGAGCAATAAATTGGTCATCGATTTGCAGAGGCTCTCGGCGGCAATTTCCTGGTGGCAGTTATCTCTCGTGCAAGTGCGGGCCAAAAACTGAGCCCCGAGGCTCTCAAAAAAGCCTTACATCGAGACACAAGCTCCGGGCCTTCCAGCCCCTGCGTCTGCTGGATGGTGAGAAGCTCTTCGATGTGAGAAATACAGCATTTGTTCATCGACATACCGTTTATAATATCTGTCAAGTGAAATCAATAAATGCTCGTCAATGAAGTGTAAGAAACGCAAAAACGAGTTGATGTTTCCGTGTATTTTTAGAGTCCTGTTTTGAAGAATTTTAGCACTAATTTGGCCGGAACCAGGTCTTGTTGTCCTCGCTTCAATGAAACTCTGTTCACTTCAGCTCACCCTGTGAATTTGATAACGAGACACGCGACTGAGACGGTAACAAGACCTGGCATGCTTGTTGGGACCTATTGGGCCGAGGCGTGTGTTCTTTGGTATAGGAAACCGGAGCACTTGACATGGAGCTGGCAAAAACATTATGGCATTATACACTGAAGTTGTTTCTTTGCTTTAGCTCAGCGGGAAATGTTTTACCCATGTATTTAGTGTTGGTTTAAAATTTAGAAATTCATTGGTGAGGAAATTCATCTCTTTAATAAGAGTTAGAACAAGAACAGCGGCTCTGAAATTGACCTTTGAATAGAGAAACGCAACTCCCGACAGCTAAAAAAAAGAGACGTTCTCGATAGGAAAAAAAGAGACGTTCTCGATAACGCTAGAAGTTCAGCAGTTTGAACCTTTGTATAAAAAGGAACAAAATTTAATACACCGACTTTCACTGTCACAAGGAAAATTACCAAATAATTCCACATTTTAATTGTGGCTTCTGGAAAAATAGCAAGACTTACCCCAGGGAAAGAAATTTTTTATAAATTATCATACAAGTAATGACTGAAAATAATAAATATGCATCGTACTCCTATGAATGATTATGGGACAAATTATTTTCGCCCCACAGAAAATGGAAACTCAGAAACTTGATCAGTTAACTCTCTTCGAATGATTAGAGTTAAACACTCGGTAGAGTTATAAAAATAAGAACATCCCAAAAAATTAAACTCGTTAAGTGCGGCGGGTCAAACTGAAGCTCAATATTCAGCTCAAAGTAGTGGGTATTTTAAAGATCAATTCCGCAAATAACGAACATCAAATAGATCAATGTTCAGCTCAAAGTAGTGGGGATTTTAAAGATCAATTCCGCAAATAACGAACATCAAATAGATCGCGCTTCTTTGAGTTTTCATTGCGCATTTATCGAAATAGAGTTAGTGACCATTGGTCGGTCAGCAGCATTATGAAAATCCCCTCAGTGGCTACCGGTGGGTCATGTCGCACTCAAAGTGTTAATGAACCTATTAATGGAAATGGATTAAATGTAACCATTCTTTAATTTAAAATTAATGAGTTTCTATGGAGAGAAATTATTACCCTCAGGTAGTGAAGTGACTGCGCCAGAGAAGTAAAAGAATATTTTGCTACCGTTCTTTAGCATGCCATTAAGCATTAAGTTGTTGCTTCATTGATTCTTCTTATCCTGTTGAGGACTGGTCAATGAGATCGCATGCTTTTAGTTGTGCGGACAATTTTCAGGGATAAAGTTTATGCTTGAAAAATAAAGGTGAATTTTTTGATACAGCTAAACACGACAGGGTGATTCTGATATGAACATTAACTGAAATTAAGCGCTGGTTATACAAAAAGGCATTAGGGCACTGAGGCGATTCCGTTTTTTGTTTGTTAGTTTGCTGAGCTCATTGTTGTGTTTCAAGCAAAAACATGCTAGTACAATCTTTCATGTGCCATCAAAAAGCAGAAAATTATAAGGAATGCCCCGAGACTCAAAAAACCTTCATAGTAACAAGCCGTGGTTAAAATCTACATGGAAAATTTTTAAAAAATAAGTCGCAGCCTTGGTCGTACCGCCATTCAACCACAAAAACACGAAGGCATCAGCAACCCTTCCTTGCATCAAATTCTCGACGAATAATATATTTCCACACTAAAGTTCTCGTTTTACCTATTTTAATTATTGTAAGTCATAGGAGAAATCACAATTAGCTAAATCTCCTAATGTTAGGAGCAAACGCATAGGAAGAAATTATACCTCCTTTCAACAAATTTCTACAGACCAAATGTTACCAGTTTTTAGTGCGAATAGACGGGCATGTCATTTTCTGAGTTATGAACTGTAAAGTGCTCAAAGAAAATATCATTCATAGATTAAACTGGGCGGTAATAGTGAGCAAATTAGTTCTACCTACGCTGTTATGGTATGTTCAATCGTCTGACAACTCTACTACGTTTTAAGAAGCTTCCTACGGAACATCAAGCGTCTCAAATGAGTCTAATACAAGCACATTTGCTCGTTTGGATATTTTATCCCGCAAAAATGTGTACAGAAGCGATTGTGTCTCCGCAAGACATCAAACCAATGGCACTTGTTTTAGGCGTGGAAACTGGCTTGTTTGCCCCGTAGATTTGGTGACGTCTCGAGTGTGCCTGTCTTTTGTTGCTATTGTTGCGGACGCGCTCACGAGGTGCTTGGCTGGTTCTACAGTTATGCATAGCACGGAGTTGGCGTAACTCATTTACCGACCTGCCAAACTATTAAGGGCTCTGCAGAAGCGATGAGACAACGAGTAATTTCAACCAGTTCTTAAGCATAGTTTTACTTCGTGGCGTAACTTGTGATTCTTGGCTTCATAATAAACTTGTTTCCTGATATGAATGTGAGCGTTGTGACCCGAACTCGAAGCTTATGTATTTCAAGACGTTAATCATTATGTAATGGAATGAAAAGTGAGTAGGACAAATAGCGAATGGTATGAAATAGTGACGGTGTTCTCAAAGCGTTCAGTTGGGCAGGATTGCACAAACTCACACAGTCGCTTGGGACCCAGAACATCGCTGGCTCGCCAAGGGCATTTTTGATGTCGCTTCGTGAAGTTCAACAAATTCAACCCTTCAAGTTCCTTTGTCCAGGGGAAACTTCTCGATCCAATTTCTATAGAGGAAATAAAGGCCATAATAATGCATTAAAGTTGTGCCAGCTGCCCACAATAAGGAAGTTTTGTGGTCGTACAAAACACAGCATTGGGGGACCAGGGCTTAGGTTATGTCCTCGCGACGCCATTCTTCCTCCGCACGCAACGCGTACAAACGCTCAAAAACGAAAACATTTTATATAATATCGCAATATTTATAATATTGTAAAAAATTTTTTTTTTTTTTAATTGTAGTTTTTAGAATGTAAATCAAGTTCGCTCACTGTGGGTCAAAAATTCGAATTTCCTCTGGGTTGCATGGTTTGAATTTATAATGAAATGAAGCAGCTAAACGTTGTTCTAGTTTTTCATCATTTCCTATTCGCGCCAGTTCTGCAGAGATTATTTTAATGTTTATTTAGAGTTCAAGACATGGTCAGGAATTGTTAGTATTACTCTTAACGTACTTCTATATCAGTGATGCATGTGAGAAAGGACTCATGTTTGGAATTGCTCTATTTTACGTACAAAAGCCTTCTAGTTCCATTCCAATCGGTGTGAATAATATTTGTCAAGAACATTTGTCTACTTTCTCATTGCTCTAGAAAGATTAACTCACTAGAAAATTTTGTTGCTTAGGAGAAAGTTGGCTCTTTTTACTAGGGATAAACGTACACTCAAATTATTTCATAGGAACATCACTTGATTCATGAATTAGCTTGAAAAAATTTACCTCATGAAGACTAAAGCTTGAAGAAAGCCACCTCATGAGGACTAAATACTCGAGAAGCATTAAAAAACATTTGCCATCGAGCAGCACCACCTTATTACTATACAATATCGTTAGCATTTCTACAGTCTGAGGACCACTCGGGATATTGAGAAGCTGCAGCGGGTAACAAGATCATGGGACCGTCAGAGCAGTCCTAACACCCGCCATTAGATATCGAAAAATCGTTTGTCCGCCAGCCGGTCCCCGAGTTACCTCGAATTTTTGTCCCCAAATTTTTTCCCCGAAATTTTTCCCTGAATTACACGTTCATGTTCAACAGCTCTGCGGAAATTGCCTCCTGTGCAACGTACGTGTGATGGCAATAAAATGCCTCGACCGTGTGTTGTGGATGGTCATCTTTTACGCGTGTCTTTGCACATTGAAATTAAATACAAGAAATGCACACACGTGAATGGAATGTAGTTTCTTCCGTGAGACGTTATTGAGATGACGGATTGTTTGTTATAGATCGGAATTGTAACTCTTTTTCGAGTGATCAGGAAAATTAACGTCAAATGCACAGGGGAATCTTGCGTGCGCACACACACGAAGATTTCGTAGAATATAAGTTTGCTTGGTATGGTATTTTTGAGAACTGAAGTGAATTCGATATTTCAGTCGGTTTATTGATGGCATGCTCCTCTCTATATTCAGATGTGGTCTCACTCACTTTTGAATATATTAGTTACAAATCGTCTCATTGACAGTGTTTGGCGTTTTTTTTCTGTCTTGCACAAGCAAATCAGGCTTGAAAATCACGAAAAAGTTTGCCCTCGAGTAAGAACATCACTGCAAAATTTAAAGCTCATTGTTACACATTTCATCAACGTAGGTGGAGAATTTTTATACGCACGTGTACGAAGGCTGTACGTCAACAGTTTATTAGACTTGGTGTTATTTTTTGCCTTATTTCTGTTTAATTGATTACAATTTACTCCCTCCTACGGTCCGATATAATACAAGTAACATTTTCTAGACGAGCGAATTTGAAAGCGCCAATGCAGCAGTTTTTAATGAGACGTACGTTCGAACTCAGTTTCCTTTTATGTTCAACGGCTTTACTGCTAACTTGAAACTACTAGCTTTTCACCATAAACACGGGCACCAAAATGGCTTCTGATATTCTTTCAGTGCGATTCCCACTGCGCACACACACAGATACACACAAACACATATAATACACACACACACACATAGGCACACAAATAGACACCCGCACACACACACACACACACACTAGGCCTCCACCTGCCATTGCAGCAAGTGTGACGGACACAAAAAGAAGCTCCGCACCATCACGCCCGCCACATCGCCACCTGCCGTACCATCACCGCAGGCAGCGTAAGGAGGCCACTGATTGTCAGCGACAGCAAGTCCCAAATTTAAAAGGAAAAATTTTCATTTTGCTAACGAGGTCGGCGAACCTCTCCGCAGCGGCGCCAATTGTTGGAAAACAAACAACAATCTGGAGAGATGGCTCCTGTAGAGACAATTTCATTAAAAACCGTCGCTGTGGCCCACTCTTTGAGCCACGGATCATGGCGAGGGCTGACTTGCTCTGTGGGTTTATTCTGGGTGCCTTATTCCAACCCACACACACGCGGAAGTTCAGACTCTGTGAAACTCACGTTACTTTGTGCCCTGTGTTCCACTATTCAGCCCCCATTGTCATTATTGGTAATCGTTTTGATTGTACATCGGAAGAAAATGTGGTTAACTTAAGTTCCATGAAAGGTATTAAAGAAAAAATCCCATTCGAGTTTAGGTGTGTCGTGATAAATTTGCAGGTAATCTGTAGGAAAACAACCCAAAATTCCTTACTTATTGGAGCTTTACTCTTTGAAATAATCCGGCATGTAGAAGTCCTGCGGCTACTTCGCGGCAACGGAGATAAAAGTTGAAAGCTCTTCTTATGGAAATGAGCATCATTGAAACTGCATCGAATTTACGGAGAGAAATTTTATACCTGGGCATCTGAGGATCTATTGTACTTCAAAGAACACGTGTTATTTTGATACATGAAATTGAACCGAGTCTTGTTTTTAGATCTGGAAACTTGATTGCAGGATTCTTTCGATAGAGATTTAACAAGAGGTGACACCAGATACAGTCATTCTACTTCTTTAAAAATTTAAGAAGTGAAAATTGATTTTTTTCTCAGAGGGATAATGTTACGAATTAGAAGCATAATCCTTGAAACAAGAGGCTTAGGAACGTGGACTTCTCCTGGTCTTATTCCTACAAATTTGAAGATGAATGCACATCTTTTTGAGTTCCCACATTGACAACGTAAATAAATAGTAAACCTTGATGTTTAACTCATAAAATACGAGCGAGAGCTAAGAGAAAGTTAGACTGTTGCTTTGAGCCTGAAATCCAATTCTTGCGTACAAACAGTATAATTTAAAATTAAAATAAGAAAAATCAATTAAGTGATCGTTCTTTTTTTCAGGTATGTAACTCCACAGTTTGATGCCAGAAGAAGATCGCTCTCCCAAGGTACAGTGCATAAATAGATTTGTTAATTTATGGAGCACGAATGCACTTTTGTCCGCCAGCGTCATCGTAATCTGATGAATTTGAAAAAATCAACGTGTATCGAGGTCTAATTTTGATATCTGCGATTAGAGTAAATTGCTGCAGCACACTTCAACTTTTCTGTTGACTTGACATTTATTTCTATTTAAAGTCACCTTGATACATTATATGTATGAATTAATTTAGGAATTTCACGTTTCTATCGTGTTGTTTTTCACATAGTACCATATTTTTTTGTCGTTCGACGTTTTTATCTTTTTGGCTAATAATTGCTCTGAGTGCCTCACACACATGTACATGAGGGTGCCACGCACATCATAGGCATTATACTTGAAACGTATTTTTGAAATCAAAGTACTCACCAACTTCTATGAAAATAATCTACGTACATCCACAAAAAACAAGATTTGGCGAAAAGCAGATATTGTTAAGCACATGCTGCACTGCTGCATACAGCGTGTGCGCTGCTGTTAACTCTAAAACACAAATGTCAGCCCTAGAACACAAATGTGAACTTTGGAACACAAATGTAAGCCTTAGAACACAAATGTGAGCCCTAGAACACAAATGTGAACTTTGGAACACAAATGTAAGCCTTAGAACACAAATGTGAACTTTAGAACACAAATGTAAGCACTAGAACACAAGTGTGAACTTTAGAACACAAATGTAAGCCCTAGAACACAAGTGTGAACTTTAGAACACAAATGTAAGCTCTAGAACACAAGTGTGAACTTTAGAACACAAATGTAAGCCCTAGAACACAAGTGTGAACTTTAGAACACAAATGTAAGCCCTAGAACATAAATGTGAGCCCTGGAGCACAAATGTAAACTTTAGAACACAAATGTAAGCCCTAGAACACATGTGTGAACTTTGAAACACAAATGTATGCCCTAGAACACAAATGTGAGCCCTAGAACACAAATGTGATCTTTAGAACACAAACGTGAACTTTAGAACACAAATGTGAACCAAATGTATGCTTTAGGACACAAATGCGAGCCCTAGAACACAAAATTAATGTGAACCCTAGAACACAAAACCGGGTTGATCCTACCCGACCTTCTCTAGAAGACCTGAAATAACATTCACGTAAGTCAAATTTTTTTGTTTTCTGTGAGTTTTTTAACTTTGCTCCGACGGTATTGAGTGAGTAAAGGAAAATGAGAACCAAGAAATTTCATTTTTTATGCAGTTTCGTACTTTCAGTGCATCTGCTTTTTAGCTATGTTGTTTGATATTTTATATAAATTGAGTGATATTTACCCAGGGCTTGTCTTAACACCGATTATGTGGAATGTATTGTAGGGTTGAATAAGGTAGAAATTCATTCCCTGCTCGAGAGTACTTACAAGAGCGCAAGAGTACTGAGTACTCAATGCTGAGTACCGGAAATAAAGCAGACACTGGCCCGCACAGCAGCAAGGGCACTTTGTTTTTATCATTTTGAAAAATCGGATAAAAAATGATGAGTGCGGCACAATAATAGAGGATAAATTAAACAAAAATGTTTTTCGTTCGATGAATGACTACGAGTACAACTTTCGAAGGAATCTCTTTCAATTAGGCCTTACTGCATTGACTTGGAGTGAAAGACTCCTCTCGCGCAATTTTAGCTGTTCCGACGCTTTGTGACTTCACATTTGGGAATCATGATATCTTTTTGAAAACTTTTATTGGAACCAGCATTGACAGAGAGCCTTTAATTCGCTGATGTGAGTGTCACCAGTCTGTGTCTCGAACCTGATTGTTAAACAATTTAAGTCATTTCTAAAGCTTTCAAAATAACTACGTGGTCGTGCCACTGTCTATGTTGAAGGAAGACCATTAATTATCCTAATCAGCCAGCGCTGTCCAGTAATATCTTTCCTTTTAAGGGCATTTTTTAGAGGGCATCGCCTCCAGGCAGATTTCTGCGTTATCCCTCAATAATCATTTTCTTGAAACTGAAAAGCCACTTGATTGTTTTAAATCTCACGCGGACGACCTCGAAATAAAGTTAAGGGAAATCGTTTGAAAGACACAATGAAAATTGGCAGCTGTGAAACGCATGTCCCCTCAAATAGCTTTCACTGTATAGAATTTTTTCCAGCAGTGTTGACCACCACAGCACCATGCGTGACACACGTAGTGCAATGTGTCGCATTTTGATGCCACGAGTTGAACATGTAGACTGAACTTTTCCAGCCCCGCATTGAAAGGATCCTTATCAGTCTGCGTATTTTTTTTATGTTTAATGTTATGACATGGGTCGTAATGTGGGGAGATCTTTCTCTTTATGAAGGCTCAAATGAACTTAGCTCCAATATTTTTCGAGTTATTTCCGTAGGTTCATTTGACCAAAAGTCTACGCATGAGTAGCTCTTCTCTCAGCAGCAGGTGGAAATCACTGATAGGGCAGCAGGCTGATTTGAATGGAGGCAGACTACAGGGTTGGAGGTAAAGAAAACTAATTCAAAGTAAGCGCGAACTTGCAGAAGTGCTTGTCATGAGAATCATCGTGGCGTTCTCTAATTGAAGCACTTTAGTATTTGTTGCTGACTTCAACGAGCAGCGAAAGTTGATGTAGGGATTGGTACGATATCTCAGCGGTTCCATATTACTTAAATCAATGAAACACTCGTAAAGAATGTGCATATTTGGTGTGCTCTGATTAATCAAGTTCTTACGAAAAAGATAGACATTATATATATACAGCGCTGGGGGAAGAGCAACAGAAGCTCTGAGGGACTTTTGGGTTATATTATATTGATGATATTATATTCGGTAGTGAGTTGTTTTGAGTATGGTTATTCAATACTATAGTGAGTTGGCAGTTTTTAGGCAGTTCTGATGGATTGGGCCTCAATAACCATAATCGGGCCTCATGGTGTGATTTATTTGAAGATGTTATTGAGTAAATTCTCCCAACTGAAAAACTAGACAAAGTTTGCTTGCGTTGTTGAAGCGAACAGTCTTTTTTAAGAGTAAGTCAAGTTCAGGTAGTCAATGAAACTGCACTGCATTACTGAAAACTTCTATTTATCTCAAATGAGTTGTGTTGTCACTGTTCAAATAGTTTTCTTTTAAGCTTATACTGAACGAGTAATGGTCAAAAAATAAACGTCAGTACCTAATAACAAGTCAATGGCGGACGTCAGCCATTGGTTAACGGGACAAAGTAATACCCTTGAAACTTTAAAAGCTCATCTAGAATTTCTCAGCTAATGTTTCCCAATCTTTCTGCTCACTGAAATGGAGTCATTTTTATGTCAAAAGTCACGGCAAGATTAAAACCTCAGATATGTTTTAAGCCTCCTCATAGTAAAGGATCCCTGACGTACGATATTCAGGCTAATATCGTCTACTGAATGCTCTAGTCAGAGGCAGGCGCCGGTCGTCGGGTAGTGGTAGACACAAGACGTGAGTTGAAAGTAAACGAGCGTCATCAGTCAGTGACTGAGGTTGGTGGTCTTTCAAAGGACTGCGTTGATCATCAGTCAAGAGTCGTCAGTCATCACAAGTCAGGCGGCAGCTGAAGGCGGCAAGTGATGTACAAGACCCTTGACTTCCCCCACACGCTCGAACAAGAACACCAGTACAAAAGACGCGAGACAATGAAGAAGAAGACACGAACGTGGGACGTGAAAAGTCTCCATTGCAATGGAGAAGAGGTCATTTGAACACACCATGACCCGTGCACGGGATACGCACGGAACTGTTTTTAGTACAATACGGACTCCATGTGCGGCACTGCCCGTCACTGCGCTCTAACTTGTGACGTGTGACGCAAATGTTAGCGTACGCAGTGGGTTTCTACGCTTCTTGTTTGCCATGCCACAGGGAAAAAATGTGTTTCAATGTATCAAGTGATCCTCCTTGCAATGTTATAGTCCGCACTACCGAGGTTCAAGAAAATATGAGTAACTTTAGCGCTTCAATAGAACCATGGCTTGATACAATATATTTACAAATGAACCACTCAAGTGTCAAACGAACAAAAAGAAAGCGGAAATTTTGTTTAAGCAATTGAGATGAACGTGAACATCAAATAGAGAAGCATAATTTGTCTATAACAGCTTATCAAATGTTTATAAGAAAGCCTGGAACAGATTATTAAAAAAGCTTGTTAAATTTTTTTTTCAAATGTACGTGGTCTCCTTTGCTTGCACTATAAAAGAACTGATGCATTTGAAACAAACGTTAGCATATATCTTCAACATTACGGGCATGGGATTCAAAGTTAACACACAGCATGTGCTGTACTAGAAGACACAGTACAATTAACACGAACCAGCTACGTACACCACAGATTTTACTAAAAATATCTTAATTAAAGATCATTCATCACGAGCCAAAAATTACATGTACATGTAAAAACTTAGCTCGTGGTTTTGACTCTGCCAAAGAATTATAATTTCCCAATGAAGTAAAGTCAGTTTTATTTGCACAAACTAAACATACATACGTGGTAGTGCTACTTTCCGTGTTTGTTCCTTGACATACGGTGAAACTTGAGCTGACACCTGGGAACTGGGGAGGTGTGTGTGCAGTGTGCGTCCATGGCGGTGTATTCACTATCTCTGAATTATTTCCAAGTCTGAAGATGACATTTACGTAATAATTAATGTGTATACCTTCGGTGATTTTTCAGCTATTAGTTATCGTAAAGCGTAAAGTACATTTCATTCAAGTCAATCTAAAAAGTAGCGTCGATTGCAATACTTTTTTAACTCAAAAACGGCTTAATGTATGTCAATAGTTTACAACGCTGCCCAGCTTAACACGTTGAGACACTTTCATCTGAAATTCGAGCAGCGAAATTAATTTCATCTTCATTGATAACCTTCGAGTATTTATGGAATTTCATTTTTCTTAATCTAGTTCGGTATAAATACTTCAATGTGCCTTTTTGTGATGAACGCAATGTTGGTGTTTCAATGACGTTAATAATGTATAATTTAGGTCAAAATTGTGGTGTTGAATGCATACTGTCCATTGAAATTGTGGTGGCCAACGCTTACAGTCTATCGAAATTGAAGTGTTCAATGCGTACTGTATATTAAAATTGTTGTTTTCGCCGTGCACTGCCCATCAAAATTGTAGCATTCAATGCGTACTGTCCATAAAAATTGTAGAGTTCAATGTGCACGTGTGTGAATGCTAGGACTGCCCACGTGTGCTTACAGAAGCATCACTCGGGATGACAGACGAGTGGCTGTGGTGATGGACGACTTACAGAGTACCTCAAGGATCAATGTTGCGCCCTGCACACACACTCACACACACACACACACACGTGTCACGCTGTACACTGCCTTACATGCATGTATGTGAGCAATAAATTACTCCATTCATAAACTAAATAAGGAGTGCGTGTGTAGTTATGATTTTGCCGTGCAGCGGGGGCTGTTAAAATAACATTAAATCGTTCGTCGCCAGTCTCATGCAATGATCTCGGAATAATTATGCGGTTTGCTCATGAATATGACCTGCCGGTTTGTAGCTTGCTCGTTCTTTTTCGATGGCTTGAAAGTATGTTATAGGAAAAGTAAACCTGGTGTCACGGAACTATTGAAAAAATTGAAATAATGATTTTCAATGTGCGAGTGCCTAATTTTACGCTTAAAGAGGTTAGCCAATAAGTGTCTCATGTGCAGTAAGGCACACGGTCGTTTGACTGAGACGTTTCGGACGAAGTAAACAGCTCGCGACCAGTTGACTTAACAGGGCCGCGCTTGGAATGATACTCATTTTAAGAACAATTCCAGGTCCAAGAAAAAATACTATTTCTAGAACATCCGATTCCGATTTCCAGAATTACTAAATGAAGTTGATCTTACATTGTTCTTCAAATTCAAGGGCAATTTTTTGCATCTAATACATATATAATACATTAAAAATGAGGTTTTGTGCAACTCTTTCAGCATCGCACCATTCCAACTATTTAACATCATCAAACGGAGAACACAAAAACAGGGATGAATGAAACTAATTTGAGGTAAATTGACTTTACTGCATATTTGGTACCCTAAAAATTAAAAGAAAATTAAAGTTGAAATTAATGACCTTCATTAAAGATTGTGCTTTTTACTGATTATTGAGAAGGCGAAAATGGTAATAATTCCTTTCTTGTTACACCACAAAAAAAACACAAATGCGAGAAAGTAGGTCACTTTTGAAGAAATATTTTAGAATTGTTAAGTTTAGGAAGTGAGACCAAGTTTTAAACCATGTAAGGCGTCGTAGCGGTACAGTCAGAAGTGAAAGTTTCTCTGTCATCTTGGCTACTCTACGGGATTTTCTAGATAAAAATCAATAAGTGTTATTTGAAAAAAAGCTCAAAAATGATTATTTTAGTTGCAAAAAAACTTGGCACTCGTCACAATTTTTCTATGACATCGTGAGTATCGTAGTTATTTTAACGTAGGCGGTTCTTAGTGCAGATGTTTGTCGTGAAATATTCATTGCATTAATGACCCCTCGCCTATTGGTGATCAACACTGAAAACAAAAACACGTTCGAATACAAATACGAGTGTGTTCACATAATGATAAACTTCCTTTAAATGCGGGCAAAGCTAAAAGGAGGTTTCAGTTAAGTTATATCTTGTAAATTAACTAAGATAGGATTATATGTGGTAAAGTTATTATGAGATTGATGCAAGTATGAATGTTACTGAAATATGAGTGTGTGTAGAGGAGCTACAGAAACTGTAAAGTATGAAGTATGAGACAAACTTACTGAGGTAGACTTACATGTGGCAAATCTGCTCTGACTCCCACACCTCGAAAAAACACTAACATTTGTCCAACGTTTATTTTATCATACATTCGGTTCCTCTCGGCCCCAATTGGTGGAGGTAGGGAAATGACTTCTAAAAATGACTTATCGACGGTTTTTTAAGGTGCAAATACAAGTTACCCATGCACATCAAGCTTAAATCTTAGCTTTTTTATTTGACGCAGAAGTAAAATTTAGTTTGAAGTCTTTACCATATGTTTTCGCAGAGTTCTTAACTTCAGCCCAATTTTCAAATTTTGGTTGTTGAAATATTCTTACATGCTAAAATATGCATTCTATTTTTATCTTATTTTATTCCATTTTCGGATAATTCTCTTGAATATCCCATCATTTATATCATGCGCCGCACTGAGCATGATCCCTCATGCATGCCTATATCAACATATTATACTTGGCTGATAATTGTATATCATAGATAGTGATAAATATTACAACGATCAATTCAAATTATTCCAAAGGTATATATCAAAGGATTGCTGACCAAAATTTTTGTATTAAGCTGCCAATAAGACACGCTATGAGGTCCACTACTGAACAAACCGGATACCAGATGGCTTCTGAGACAACGCTGTAGGGCATACACCTCGTACTTCCATGCTCTTTCGCATTAATATCATCTTCATATTATTTTCTTTTATCACTGTCTTTCCTGCTTATTTTGCCTAATTAACCGTGTTTCCTTCACAACTCAATATCGTTTGTGGTCATGATGCACATTACCTTAACTCTTCGCCCTTGACTTTTACGTAGCTATTTTGTTTATCCCACGCCCCAATAGCCTGCCCAATTGTGGGCATGAAGCCGTATACAAGCTTTGAAAACGCAAGGGGGATGTTCTCCACTATTCATTTGAATACAAGGTTACAACCTTCCTGTTGTATCATCATTCTAGAAACTTTTTCTGATGCGTGATTAAAAAATTCGACTCGCATCATCTAGCCGAGGGCATGTATTTTAGGTCCCCTCCTCGGTCTCTTTCATTCTTCCTGCAGCCATCGGACACTACTCATCATGCGCACAATTAGTCTTCTTTTAAAGCTGCAATCCGCTGGCCAGGCTCAAAGTTCTCCACAAATCCGGGCAGCCAATAAATCTTCATGGAGCAGAGCGTCATCTCGGGGCGGTCGTGGGTGGAGGAAATTGGCGAACTCCTGCTGAGCGCCACATGCAATTGTTGTGGCCGTTTTACAGCGAGAAGGTGAACGAATTTGAGCGAAATTGTAAGTGCAAGAGTGCTGCGCTATCGGTTTGTGAGCTGCTTTTGTTCGTTAGAGATGCGAAAATATACGCACGTCATTTTCTCAAAATTTTACGTATGAGCGAGCGAAATAAAATTTTGGCATATTAAAATTATTTTCCTGCTTTGAAATGGTTGTTGCCGTTGGGTCCCTCAGATCGTGTTGGAAATCTTGTCACAATGCGATTGCTCCCCCGACTCCATGTCCCTAATTCGATCGGTACATTACAAAGACGTGGTACATCAATTCTTCAGTCTAGCACATAACACTCGTGCATGTCACGAGCAACTGCTAACCACTTGAAACACCACGCTAGTCCTGAACTGATGTAATTGTGAAATAGTTTTTAGCGGTTGAGATCATCCATTCGCGTCAAAACTTGTCACCACAAAATGGGTGTGAGAAGGCTGCATGCGACAACAGAGTAGTACCCTGTTAATGTCTCAACACGACAACCACGTCTTAGTGCGTTTGTGTACCGCTAGGTAAATTGATCATCTGCGTACCGGTATCAATGAAAAACAATTTAATGATTTCATTACTTAAATTCGAAATATAACATAGCCCACGAATTAAAATATTATCATGCCGTCATATTTTTGAATTTTTGACGTTTCTTACCAAGGATAGAAATGTAATCGAGAGATAAAGACAGTTTTTCGATTATGCTACTTCAAACCTACACCAAACATACCGTGGTAACCGTGAAAATGTAGTCAATTTGTTAAAGCTTCTAAGCTTCTGAGGTTGAATGAAGCCTACCAAGCAACAGCGTGTTCGCCTTCGAAATCAATTGGATAGCTTTCTTTGAGCTATGTGACGGCTGCTAACGATTGCTTGCGCCAAAGGCATTTTTTGTAAGATTTTATTTATTTATGAAAAATGCATTCGTGATATTCCTCGAGCGCATTTGAAGTGCTCTTTTCTGATTTTATGCGGAAAATGTGTTTTTTTTGTATTTTTATTGAAAATTCATGTCCCTGTCCTCAGAATAGACGGGCCCCTCGTCCTACCAGAGAGGAGAGGATCGGGATCTGTATTTCTATCTCAGCCTCTTCTGTTGTTGTAGCCCTCTTACATGGAGGGAGTTTTTCCACTTTTCTTTCTCTCCAAGTCAAAAATCATTTTGATATTTGCCTGGATATTCATTCTTCACTTTGGCTTATATTGTCAGAAAATTTACTTATGTTCAAAAGAGTTGTGAAGCCACTTAGCTCTTTTCATTCAATTTAAACGGTGACCAACTATAATGACCAGACGAAGGGGATGTTCCAAAGTCATCGAGGTGGCAGCACTCGACCAGAGAAAGCAGTGAAGAATATTACGCAATGCGTCACCAGCAGGTTTTTTTTGTAAAGGTTAATGTTTGACAAATGAGTGATTCGAGCCGCATACATATTACAAGAAAACTTATAAATGTTGAGAAAAAAGAATGAATCGATGTGTCGCGAATCATTTGCGGATACATTGAATAAGCAATAATTTAATAATTCACGATGACTGTTTGAAAAATATTTTGAACGAGAGGATACATGCAATTGCTAAGACACAGTTGAGCATTTCACAAGAGGATGAATTGTTCAGCTTGTGAAAGACGTTCGGGGAGGATGATAAGAAACATTTGTACCATTGAGTTTTTCAAATTGAAAAATCCTTCAATACTGAACACTTTTTGAATCAATATTTGCAGATCACCATTATCTAAAAAATAACCTGAAATAAATAAATAAAAATAAAAAATCCGTCTCAGTAGGAAAATTTCTTGAGTTGTCCAGAATTTTCAGCAGCCACCATGCAATATTTTTTGGGAATTTTTTTTAGGTTTAGTCAAGAATTTCATTAACCGACAGCGAGGACTTTAGACGGCACTGGAGCACTTCACTCAAGCTCCTCTGACTGTCCCTGAGAGACTGTATTTTGTTTCTACGACCCTCCTGAGCTGCGCTCGCGCTCTTATCAGGCTTCAGCTGAGGCCGCGCTCCTCCAGGGCAACTGAGGCTCCGAGTGGAGGCTTGGTCTGCCCTCACGACTTGACTCGCTCGAGTTGTGTTCTATAGTCCTACGTGTTCAGCTACAGCACTACAAGTTGTGCTCAAAAATAATACGTGTTCAACTGTGGCACTACAAGTTATGCTCCAAACTACTACGTGTTCAGTTACAGCACAACAAGTTGTGCTCCAAACTACTACGTGTTCAGTTACAGCACAACAAGTTGTGCTCCAAACTACTACGTGTTCAGTTACAGCACAACAAGTTGTGCTCCAAAGTACTACGTGTTCAGTTACAGCACTACAAGTTGTGCTCCAAATTACTACGTGTTCAGTTACAGCACTACAAGTTATGCTCCAAAGCCCTACGTGTTCAGTTACAGCACTACAAGTTGTGCTCCAAAGTACTACGTGTTCAGTTACAGCACTACAAGTTATGCTCCAAAGTACTACGTGTTCAGTTACAGCACTACAAGTTGTGCTCCAAAGTAGTACGTGCTCAGTTACAGCACTACAAGTTGTGCTCCAAAGTAGTACGTGTTCAGTTACAGCACTACAAGTTATGCTCCAAAGTACTACGTGTTCAGTTACAGCACTACAAGTTGTGCTCCAAAGTACTACGTGTTCAGTTACAGCACTACAAGTTGTGCTCCAAAGTACTACGTGTTCAGTTACAGCACTACAAGTTGTGCTCCAAAGTACTACGTGTTCAGTTACAGCACAACAAGTTATGCTCCAAAGTACTACGTGTTCAGTTACAGCACAACAAGTTGTGCTCCAAAGTACTACGTGTTCAGTTACAGCACAACAAGTTATGCTCCAAAGTACTACGTGTTCAGTTACAGCACAACAAGTTGTGCTCCAAATTACTACGTGTTCAGTTACAGCACAACAAGTTGTGCTCCAAAGTACTACGTGTTCAGTTACAGCACAACAAGTTATGCTCCAAAGTACTACGTGTTCAGTTACAGCACTACAAGTTGTGCTCAAAAGTACTACGTGTTCAGTTACAGCACTACAAGTTGTGCTCAAAAGTACCATGTGCTCAATTAGAGCACTAGAAGTTGTGCTCAAAAGTACCACGAGTTCAATTATTGGGTGAGGTATGAAAGTCTATGTGTGTGGTATTGTTTTCACAGAATGCTCTTCCCGCAATATTGTAGGGCACACAAGCGAAAGTCTGGAGTTATGCGTGTCAGTCATTCGAGGGCTAGCGGAATCGGGAAGGGCAGCAACACCGTAGATGGAGTTCAATTTGACTGAGTCATGCAAATCTTTTTCATTTAATGCGTGTCTAAAAAAGACGGCTATCAAACTTTAACATTCATGCTAGAAACAAAAAGAGACATTTGCAGATCAACTGAGCAGAAGAAGCATAACGTGCTACGGAGGCCGATTCATGACTATGAGCTACGCACCTCAAATTAGTCTTCTCCGAGACACACACGTCTCGTTCGGCTCACTGAGGATCTCATCTCTGAGTCAGCCCGTACCTACTCTAGTGTAATGTGCAACAGATGATCTCTTATGAACATCGCACGGAACGAGAGTTAAAGTGAGGCCGCGAGTTGTGCGCTTGTGATTGGTTCATAAAGAGAGTTCACAAAGAGAGGAGAGCATCGTATTAACCTAATAATAATATAAAGCTATGCTAAGTCGCCTCTTTGAACCCAGAGTACACTTGCGCTCCTAGAGCAGCAGGCTTCACACGGGCGGAAGTGAGTGAGTATGTTGTGACGTAAAGTTGGTCGCACACACTCAAAAGAACTACTTTCAAAAGGATGTTCTGTTCATGTCCATATGAGATATGTCATGTCAAGCATACGTTTTGTCAAGCGTCATATAACCAACACCATGCAGGACGTAGTTGCGGCTACCTTCGGTCGAGCTGGTACCCACACCTGGGTCGTGGCAACTGGGCTGTCCATCATTTAGGCAACCACAACATCGTCAACCAACGTATAATCGAATATAATGTTTGCATTTCCTGTTATTGCATCTCCTTAAAAATAAGGCATAAAACACATTTTAATAACATATTATGAAAAATAAGAAAATAACCAAAGTTCAGATAAATTTTCCATTCTCATTTTCTTTGTTCGAATTCATAAAACTCTAAAAACGTACTCGCAGACTGTACATCATCAAAGCTATTATCTAAAGAAAGCTCGCGTTTTTGGAGGAAGTAAATCTGAGATGCCCTAGCTTAGACCTGTAATGCGCTTAATTAATGGCCGAATTTAGCTATTTTTGCGACTATATACATTCCTGCCTCTCGAACAGACTGTTGCTTACAAAAGGGTTTGTTAATTGTTAGGTGAAGCCCTTTTTCCTTTTCCTTTCTTCCACTCTGTTGAATTTTCATGATTCAATTCTTCGTGCTGAATAATTAACCGAGAAAGGAAATAGGTAAGAATGATGCTAAATTTCAGATGTAGTTAAAAAAAACGAAGGCAATCCATACTTTTAATTTGCTAATTTTTTTAAAGCGATGTCCACGTTTACGATGGGGCATCTTTTGAACCTCAATTAATAACTGGGGATAAAATTCGGCCGACACCGTCCGGTCCAATGAAAATTGCCAAGATCGAATATTGCCCGCTCGTGCTGAGCGCTTAAACTTTCGATAAATCTACAGCAACCTGTACCGGAAAAAGTATTGCGTCATGAAAAATACACGTAAAAACTACGCCCCCCATTACCTAATACGGAGGGATCCTTGTTATAAAACTGAGCGTGATCCATGTAAAAAGAGAAACCTATTATTACTTAGAGCTTTGCCAAAAAATTAACTATTATTCGTCTGAGACTTATATTTTAGCCAGCATTCAAATGAAAACCAAGTATGACTCAGATTAGCTGTGTCCCCAATGACCGGTGAAAGGGTGAGGTTGTGACGGTGATAGTAACGAGGTTGTGACAGTGATAGTAACGAGGTTGTGATGGTGATAGTGACGAGGTTGTGGCGGTGATAGTGACGAGGTTGTGATGGTGATAGTGACGAGGTTGTGGCGGTGAATGTGACGAGGTTGTGATGGTGATAGTGACGAGGTTTTGACCAAGGCTCCAATGCAACAATGCAACGCAGCTGGAGTGCGTTCACGTTATGACGCTGTAAGACGATGCACCGTAAAAATATCGATTCCTTTAAATTGTAAAATTACGCATGAACACTGACCAGAGTTCCAAACTGTCTCGATTACACTCTGAGCAAAAGCACTGTATGTACTGCCAGTGCATGTGATTTGTTCGGGATTTCCAGGTATTGCGATAACACGTTGAGATCTTCATCATTCCCATTGAGATCGACAGCACGAGAATATTATCTTGAGTACTGCAAAAGCAGAGGCCGACATTTTAAGTATAGCAGCAGCGGCAAACAAACTGAGCTCAGCCAATGCTAAACTCAGGGTCCTCTTCTCTCATGCGCTGCTCAATGAGTCTCAACAGACGATCTGTCTTGGCTGACATGCAGCAGTGAAAAAATATCCGCATGCAAATATGATCTATTTGCTCACAGAAAGCGAGAGGGACGATACCGCCAGCTGCTTTTCCCTACTGCACCCGCCAGTACAAAGTTCTTAATTCAACGCTGACTAAAATCTTCCGCCGTGAGTAGCGCCAAAAAATATCAATGCTACACAATAAAAGCTTTTAAATGCTTAGTAAAACAAAACGTCGAGCAAAATGTCATTTTGGCATCTTTTTTCCTTCTTCAATCGCTAATTCAAAGACAAAATCACAATTAGTTTTATATTCATTCAAGCGCAGCCACGAAATGCAGTCCTTCCACAATCAACGCTATTCTAATAAAATGTCAGCAAATATTATTTTTAAACTACTTCGCCATAGGCTCATGCCGATGCCTAGCTTTATTATCGAAGGTCTCATTTAAAAGCAACAACAGTTATTAATATAATCTTTATTTAAGGCGCGTGACCTTAAAACTACATCTGCTCGACACCATTTGACATGGACTTCAAAGTGATATAATATAATTGTCATAATTGATGATATAGATATAATTGATATGTTCATCACAGACAGCTTTTCCAAATGTTATCGACGTTGACATTTACACTACACCGGTCACAAGACGGCTCTGAAGTAGACTTTGTGTGCTCTGTAATCCATCATTAAGGAGGGTCGCCGCTGCTCTGCAACGGTCTGCTCTTTGCCTTATGAATTATGCAAGGCCCAGAATTAATTTTTCGGTATTTTTTCCCCGATGCCCAGAACAAAGTGTCGTTCTTCATCAGAATAATCAATCGAGCACAGAATGAGCTGCTTTTATTCATGGGTGACCAAAAAATGTCACCATACATCTGAAATTGTATTTGTCTTTTGGTCGAAGCACAATAGCTCTTGGCTTTATACATATTTACTTGCTGATGCAATCTTCATGCACATCACGTTTCTCCTGAAAACTCAAAAACCGAACGTATCAACAATGAATGCATTTAACACGCTTCGTGAATTTCAAATCTTGTCTACCTTCGCAATCGTACAAGTACACTAACGAATTTTCATTTCCAAAATGGTATAAAATTGCATATGCCTTCTAAGAGCACATTGGCGAGACCGTACCAGGCTTTCTTCTCCATGAACTGACTTTAAAAGCTATCCAGGCTGAAACGCGACACGAAACAGTCACAACATTGAGCAATACTTCTCTCGAAAGTGTGTAAAAGTAGTCAAGGCTGGATAAATATGATGTCAAACAGGCAGACATATAATGGAACAAAAATGAAGAACTCATCTTAGTACTTGGACATGAAAGCGATAAACAGCGAAAAAATGATGCACGAATAGCAGATAAATGCAACTGTTTTACAAGTAGGTAAGTTGGCATAGAACATAAAAAAGGACGTATGCAGTGAAAGAGCATATTGTAAGCAGAAGAAGAACGAGAATAACTCCTGCATTGCAGCTAGGGAGGGCAACTTTGCAGTCGAGAACGAAGGACGTGTTCGACAACAGCTCTGCTCTGCAGCAACGTTTGCATGTTTGCACCAGTAAATTAACATGTGCGCACGAATTTGACCACATTCAGCTCCATGCAAAGTGGGGTCGTAGCTGCACTTGATGGAAGCCAATTTGGCCGTAGAGAACCATAATTCCTGTGTTATTAGCACCCGTTGAAGCTCGTGCTCTTTCAACTCGCGCCACCGATGCGAGTTTCTTCCACTAATTCTGAGCGTTTTAGAGGCACCGCTTTTACCCATCTTTTTTATTCCTACTCCGTTTCATCAGAACAGTGTTTGCTGTTAATTCCTAAATGCTTCCCAGAGCTGTCCGGCCTCCTTAAAAGAAGCTCGCCCCCTCCTAATAAGAAGAAGAACAGATTCCTCAGAGCCCTTCTCATAAGAAAGCGAGGACGAAGCCTGACCAGCTTTTTCTACTTCAGTAACGACTGACACATCGTTAGTGCCGACGCCTCTCCGCCCAGTTCGCTCGTGGCTTGAATTTGTGCTAATTCCAGAAACTGAGGCTTGATTTTCAGCATCCGTGTTGGATTTCTGAAGTAAACGGGACTAAATTTCTTCTATTCATTTACTTCAACATCTCATTTGATTTTACTAGACTTTTCCAGCGTAATTTGGAAAAGCTAGACTTGAGAACATGGCAAGTTTTTGAGTCTTATTATGAATTCTATTTATTTTAGTTACTGCTGATTGTAACATAAATTTAAATGACATCAACCAAAACGAAAATGAATTCGTTATTTTTAAGCGTCATTCGATCAGAAACTGTCCGGCTGAATGGTGTGGCTAATTAATTTTTTCCACTTTAGTAGAGTCGGTATATTTAAACTAGCAATGACGCTTTCATTGAGAGTAGTTGGCAGTGTTGCTATCACCTCCCTGGTGAGCAGCTTTATATTCTACAGCAAAACAAAAGTCCCCGGGTCTCGTACTGCAGTTCACAAACTTCTCGACTATACGACGGGCAACTGAAACTCTCTATGAATGAGTGATCGTCTTCATTTGACCCTTGAGAGTCTCTGTGGTTTTTGCGGTCAAGTTTAGGAACACCTGCTGTGACTTTCGGCACATGATGAACGATCTTTAATTATATTTTCAGTGAAATCTACACGCATTCAAGTATTTTTTACCATCTGCCATGAGCTGTAAGTTTTATTGGTGCTCAGCTTCAGTCAATCGTTATTCAATTGTGTCTGTCAAATATTTCTTCAGTTCTTCCATTCATGGTATTCGTTATTCCACCGTTTGACCGACTTAATTCCACTTTATAAGTAATCGCTAAAATTAAAGCAGTTTTTTCGTTAATCATCCATCATAAATGACCTGAGTAATTCACAGTTTGAAAGTCAAGTTACATGCAATACTTAGCTTCAGTTCCAATTACCAGCTAGATTCCTTGTGTTACGAGAACTACGCTGGTTTAACGAACAATTAAACGGAATGAGAATCTAGAGCGCTGCAAGTACTACAACCAAGCCAGGCATTTTATGACGCTGTACAACCGCCACACTTGTCCACACGATAAGCTGCTGGGCTCAGCCAAACTAATCTTGACGACACGGCCACCGAAAGACTTATTAATTACCAGCTGGGGCGAGAAATCACCGCGGACTTTAATTAAAAACGCCCATGTTTGCCCTGGCACGGTGGACCTCAAAAGAGTGTTGTAAGGAGCTCAAGTTTGGGCGAATTTGCTCGAGTTCTCCGGGTACTTAGGAGATTTTTATTGCAACTTTGACGGAAATTCAGTCATTATTGAGGACATTTAGCGCTTGCGAGACGAGCAGCTTGAAGGAACAGAATTGGAAAGAAGTGTTTCAGATTATCTGAATGTTCTAAATTTGTCACCGTCTCAGAGGGTGCAAAATGGTTTAAAGCCACGTTTATTTGTGATGTAATAGCAGCAGCTTCACTGTTATGAGGTGACTAGATTGCACTTTCTCTTTTGAAAAAACAAACAATGAACCATCGAATATGAAAATTACAATTGTAACGTTTCGCAGCAATGTTTCGCTAGAAGTATTGTTTGAGGTTTAGACAAAGAAATGCTATCATTTCCCCTAGATGATTCCTGCACATTCTTCTACTCATTCTGCTTCTAGCCTTTACGCAACCGCTCATCAATGAAAATATCGTACTGACATCTGTACCCAAAGCGGAATATGATATAATTGTAAGGGCAGATAGATAAGCCTGTCGGATTAATTATCAGTATTAAACGAGCTGTGCATTAAATCACTGACATTGCTTACCTTCACAACACTGATATCTGGGAAAGCTCCTAAAAATTTTTCCTTAGCTTTGGGCCAAAAACGGCGATGAAAAAATATTAATATAAAGATAAATGCATATGGAACGTAGCTCATTGTGAGCTGTTTTCAGTACTCATTTTAAAAGCGTGATATACGAAAAAAATAGGTCGTCTCAATTTTCTTTGTGAAATTAGATGTGCCCCAAAAAACGATAAGATACGCGAAAGAAAACAATTCGTTTTGTCACATTTATCCCCTAAATCAAACATTTGCGTGACAGAATGAAAGCTGTATGTTCTGTCTCCTTTTTGGCGAACCTTTGCCAACAGCATTTATGGAGAATGCTGTTATTTTTTCCGTGATGTAAATGTCAGAGCTTATTTTTGTGATGTACATTCACCGGGAGAGTAACATAAACGAATGGCGTGCACCCTCAACGCCCATGAAAGTGGCGTTACACAGATGCTGCTATTATACAGGAGACACAAACCATACCCGTATACCCACCTACCCGCTGGAATAGAAATTGATTTTAAATTTTTAATCTTATTTTACTTGCATTTGCATCAGCCTGTAATAAGTTCAAAGTCTTTTTTTCAGCGCACAAGTATGTTATAAAAACCTCAAACATACTCAGAATTCATTTGATTATTCAAGCGTAGGACTCTGAGTATTTGAAAGCAACATTCGGAGTACGTCTACAGTGCAGGCGCGTAAAAAAATGGAAATACAGTACTCCATTTAATAACAAAGCAAATCCACTCGCCTGGGTTATCAACCTTATTGGTTCCCCAAATTTCAAGTCGTATTTATTTACGACAGACACGAGTAGAGCTCAAGAATTGACTCTATCCCGCGGTGAACGGCATTGTGAATAAAATGAGATACGTCGCTTCCATGCTCACCTATCAGGAGGACGACTAACTCTGATGTGAAGAGAGGAAATACTATCGTAACTCTGTGTTCATAACTTATTAGTTAAACAATGTTAAAATAAGAAACGCTAGTTAAAACCCGAGAGGAAAATGCAATTTAAGACTTGAATTAGGATTTTTGCTGCTCAAGAAGTATTTTTAAGTGTAAATTGGCAGCTCAACTCTGAATTTTCTTGGACGTTATTCACAGTGAAGAATACTGTTACTTGAATGCTACGTTTCATTTCTTTCAATTCGCTTTCGTCGAAAATTTATGCTTTACTCAGTAATGTCCTTTAATTCGAGAGAATGTAGGATTCATAAAACATAAAGAAGTAGAAAAATAGTCCGATTCTAAAATTTCTGTAGAAAATAATCAGATTGTACTTCTAAGTAATTTTCCTTTAGAGGTCCTTCCTTATTTATTCCTTAAAATCTCATTGTCAGAAATTATATTTTCCTGAATAATGAAACTGATCGTATAAAGCCCAAAATAATTCACCAACTCTGTAGCACTGTAAAGCAATACTTATAAAATATAAATACCTCGATTCCCCATCAAATCATTTGAGTACATGCAAGTGTATGTATGGACTAACTATTAAATGTATGGACTAACTCATGTGATTGTATACACACTCCAAGCTGCAGGAACGGCCTCAAAAAATATAAAAGACTTGCTAGAAATACACGAACCTTTAGATATTAAAGCTCCAAATAGTACACTGCGCTGACGAACCCAAGTTTCCTTGGCTGATGGCTGAAGTTCTCATAGAAGATGAAAGAATCAGTTTCGTGATGAAAGTTCTAAGCCGCTTGGAAATTATTACTGCCCAACTTGCTTCGAGATTCTCACGGTATGGCTCAAATCTGGATCGGACTTGAGAGTTTCTTATCTAGACCCTGTTCTAAAAGTTTTAATTTGAATGCTGTCTGTCTATATTGAGAAGCTAATTATTTGAGGTTACGTATTTTAATGGTAGTTGGAATATGTTTCAAATCTAATTTGCGCAAACTTATCACTACGGACCTACCAATCTACGCTGTAGTTGTGGTAGATTTCAAACATAGCAATTTCAAGAATATTATATCGGCGTTTAATTTCACATTAGTTTTTAACAATTTCTCCGCTTTTCTAAGATCCCATTTTAGTTCATCGAAAATCTTAAAAGGACAACTCTAGAGTAAAATAGTGTAAAAATATCCTATTTTTACTCTAGAGTTGTCCTTTCCAAGATTTCCCATAAACCAAAATGTGATTTTAGAAAAGTGGAGAAATTGTTGAAAACTAATGTGAAACCATAGCAATTGAAAATCATTACAGTAAACAATTGTTTCGCTCTTGAACTCTTTAAAATCCATGCGTTATTAACTGCTACATTTTGGTTCAAACCAAAATTACGCATGGAGCTGTAAATTCCATTTGCTAAATGTTGAAGCGTTGCGGTCAATTTGATCAAATGAATCATTCCCTCTAATGTATCTACTCTGTCTTTTTTAGGCTTCTTCTCATATGAAGAACTTATAACACAAAATTTAAATGATCCCTGAAAGAAACCTTCGCACGTGAAACAATGAACAATTTTATTCCCACTCGGAAGCTCACACCCTCTGCGTTAACTGCAGGCAACGTCACGTGACGTACGAGCTGAGCTTTTCGAGACGTCTGAAAGAAACGCAATTAGCGAGACAATGAGCAACAGCTTTTCTTGATGTGGGGTCGTTATTTTGCTACCTTCGCCTTCTGATAAATTGATTTGCCAGCTACCAGAACTTAGGAAGTTTGTGAAGTCTTCCAAAACACAGCGAGTATTTTGCGGTAGCTGATGGAGCTGCATGGAAAGGAATTTTCTACCCTTTTCACAGCCCGTGCTCTGCTGCCGAGTAAATATGTCTCTCTTGTACTGTCCGTACTCTACAGATGAGTTCGTCTATGCATATCTTCTGTACTGCCTGTACTGTACTATACTGATGTGTGCATATGTCTTCTGTTTTACCTGTACTTTACTGGCCTCTATGTTTTTCCTTTATTTACATGGAATATCGCACGCTGGTTGATCTAGAGCAATTTAAGGAGTATCGTTCTTTCTCTACTTTCAGAACTTTACCACCCTTGCAAGACCATTCTACCAATATGCAAGATCAGACTACCAATGCATATGCAGGGCACAACAACTACTGTATTCGAACTTACAACTGTTGTGCATGATGCTATCTACTCCATATTTCCTTCATCAAGTTTGATCAATGGACTTCACACTTCCTTTCTCTTACGAATCTCGCAGTTGTCACTCGGGAATCGAACTTCAAATCCACACATAAGTCCGTCACTCATAGATGGTAGTCATGAGTCTGCCTATCTCAAAATCAGGCCGATCACACATGCATTTAAATTTTTGTTCAATGTGAAGCTCATACTTAAACTGTTTTCAAGACGGAGGTGTTTTATATTCCAAGAATAGTTTCAAGTTCATCATTTTAAAAAAAGTTTGAACAGATCGACGTTATATATTTCTCTAAGTTTGAGTTTACTTGGTATCAAAAATGTTCACTAGACAAGAATGATAGCAGGCAAATTGATCTAGAACAACATGAGAAGCAGTGTTTGCTTAAGTTTTCAAACGTACAAGCTTAAACATGAGATATCATAGCCGTTTCAGAACGTTCATATCGCTTATAAAAGTCATAAAATAATTTTTACACTAAACCTGTATAATGCCATTTTTAAACTATAAGAGCTCAGAATAAATAGCTATTTCTCAATTGGGAATTTAAAGGCCATTGGTTTCCTAAGACGTGAAGAAATCCTGCCTTCTTAACAATATTTGCCTCCCCACACCTGTGGTACATCTGTGCCTATAATCAAATGATTCATTAAGTGGCAGCAATTCTGCGTCGTCGGGCGCTCTTCAGTCCAACTAAAATCCATGAACATGAGATTTTTCACGCATTTTCCCAGCCTCTTTGCATTCTCAAAAAACCAAGATCCAGTCGCTTCTCAAACCTCCTCGTAGGAATAACACTGCAAGTGGCGATTTGGGTTGAAGACACCCATTCCAGCGGGTCCGTCACTTTAGTCCGTCGCTTAAGAAGTGAAGTCCTTGAGGACTGACTATTTTCAGCCCCGATCTCGAAGCAGCCCTCAAAGTTGGGACGCAAGACAAAGTGTCGCGGTGGGAGTGATGGACACCGGCATTACCCCGCCAAACAGGGCTTGGCTTCATCATTTATCAGCCTCGTACGTAGGTCTGCGAGCTATTTGCCAACTCGTAACTCCCATAAGCGCTAGAAAATTATCTTCGAGGCGCTGAGGGGAATGTTTCATGGCAACTAAAACTCGCGGATTGTAACAAATTTGCAAAAAATTAAATTTGGTTCCGTGCTTCTTCACAGTCTCGTTTGGGAGAGAACAATCAGCGTATGTTGCTAGCCTTTGAAATGATAAGCTATGGCATGGAAAAAGATATTTCATTAAGCACGACTACTCCACCCGGTCAACGCAGGTCTTCTTATCAAACAAATTCCCAGGGGCTTCAATCAGGAGACTACGGTATGGTGCAGCAGCTGTCCACCAGCCGCTTCACGACAGCATGAATTTCTGCATTGGCAAAACGAGAACATTTTGAAATGTCAGGTTGTCTATTTTCAAATCACTGACCCCGGAGTTCCTGAAAGTAGGTTTACAAGGGACAACGTGTTAACTAATCGGTACGCGCTGATGTTTCCTCAACTTGAATTTACTTCAAAAAAGCTCTATTGTTTTGCTGGAATTTGTCTACTCATTGCAACCCAAACTGCATCATTCGCCTGCAGATAGTTAAACAAAATACTCCTCATCAGACAGTACTATAACCCTGGCAACAATGCAGGAGGAAAACATGGAGTAAAATTTCGTAAGTCGTTTTGAAAATTAGTCAAATCCAATTATTTGTATAGAAAGATAACGGTACACAGTTTTCGTTATCTGATGAATTATTATACTGAGTAATCGTCTCCAATTGAAAAATGATAAAATTTGACACTGAGCTCATGAAATTCTCATAGAACACACAGGAACAGAAAAATTGATGCAAAGACTTAATCGTGCCAAGTTCGATGAGATACGGCAGGTTGAGCGGGTGAATTTTCGTACACTCAGTAGAAAAAGACCAAAAAGAGCGATACTGGAGGGAGAAGCGATAAGCAATCGTCTTTTTATCACCGATGATCCTGACGATATTGATTAGAGGCAGTAAATGGTTCGTAAAGCGAGCTAGCGAGTGTTACGCTGCTCTTTACGAGGCTCTCGAACGAGCCATCTCTCTGCTCGTAGATGAGTTTTGTCTGCTCTCACTTCCGCGTTAATTCGTCACTGAACACGCTCGTGAACATTGAATTCACCCATCCAACTCTTGCTGGAAACCTGCTCTTCTCGCACGCTCTCGGCCATCTGCCGTACTGCGTCAGTTTGTAAACAAACCTTTCAATGAAGATGGAGTTCACAAGAAGATTATTCTAGCTCAAAACAAGTCGTCTGATCACAATTCATGACGGCATTTTAAACAATTTGAGTTTGATCTGTATGAGGATTGAATCGCACTTAACAAACTCCTATTGACTTGAAACTTTGTAATCGCGAACGATTCACAAGAAGGTAATTTTTTTAGCAGAAAAACGTTCAGTTCAATGTGAGAGACAGTAGTGAAGATGGTTTTTAACGCAATAATACTTCATTGTTCACTTTATATCATGCTGGATTAGAGTTCAGGCAGATTATGTATGAAAGGCATCAATTTAGATTTGCTTTGTGGGTCTTATCAAGCAAGCCAAGAGTCATAAAAAACTACCTAATTACAACGAACGAATTTATGGTTTGCACGATTTGGTGCTGGGATCAGTTCTTAATGAGAAATCTAGCACATGCGCCTTATAACAATACAGCTGCTGCTCATATCCACTTTGTAACATGTTCACCTTATAACAACAGTGCCAGGAAAACAGAGCAACACTGAGTCATCACCTGATAGAAATTTTTTCTAGCACTAACGAGAATTATTTTTCCCTAGCTAGACCATGGAGTCTACGCGCAATTAATTTCAATTTGAGGAGCAAATAATCCCCATAATTTTCCCTGACATTGCGTATCAGGTGGAAATCTCAATTAAATCAAATTCCGTTTATGAGGTAGACTTCTGCGGTATTTATTTCCATTGTTGAAGCTTCTAAAGTAAAGAAATCTTACGCGTCATTTATCAAACCCTTGAAATTTTACCAGTTCTAGCGATGAACGTATTAAGGATGGAAACGAATGGAAATTCCTATCAAAATTGGAGACAAATTTTAGTATATTACTTCAACATCCAATGTAGCTGTTATTCCATGTACCAGCATCTACATCTACAGTATCTTATGACGTTGACCGCGATGTGAGCCGCCGGTGTACACGGAGGAGATTTTCCTAATGCTGCTGACCGACCTGCAGTCACTAACTCAATTTTCATAACACTAAATGTAAGCGCAATCCAGTTAATGTTTGCTATTTTCAAAATTACTCACTACAATTGACTTTGAATTTGAGTTGAACATTGAACTTCAATTCAACTCATCGTTGTCAAAGTGATAATTTTCAAATTACCTGAAATTAATATAGGCGTTAATTCTTGAAGGCATTTGCCTATCCCCAGAGTAGAGTAAAGGAGTGCTCGCAGAGTTTACACAAGTGAGCACGAGACACAGGTATGAATGGCGAATGTTCGTGGTCACGTGAATCACAACTTCAGCTTTAAATTAAATAAATAGAAGAGACAGAAGCTTAACTCTAAAAGTCTACAACAGCAACAGCCTGTAGTCCACATAAGTTGCTGCCATACCGGTCATCTCTTCCAATGTACATCCGCATAGAGAAATATTAATTCAATACGTTCCGTCGACGTCGCACACTCACTTTTCGCCACCTCTCTTTCACGAGCCATGCGTACATTTGGATCACCTACATTCACTTTATGGATTTTGCAGTTCCTATCTACCGAAATACAAAAATCAGTTGGTCATGTATTAATGGTAACCTTTCCATTTATTTGATAATTGCAACAATTGCTCACAAAAACTGACGCTTCTTCTCTTTCTACTGATCCTGACAATATACACAACTTACGCAGCCTGCTTCTCTTCCGAGTGATCGTGTGAGTAAATACAACTTGAGGCAAGTGGGTGCGTGAAGTGATGAATCAACCACTCCAGCGTTGCGTACACCACTCCCGATACTTACCCCAGCTTGTGAAGAACATAAAATCAAAATGATGGCGATGCTGAGCTACATGATTGGAAGCCCACAGCATCTCAGTCAGATTGCCGTCGGAATCAAGACATTCGAGAATGTAATAAAATTGGCCGCAAGAAGACACCAATTGCTTCCTACCCGTCGCAACTCACCGAGCTTGTAGTACCAACACACTCTGGTACGAACAGGGCCGATTGTGAGGATCGCGTTCAGCGGTTTCGCTTTTAGACTAATTTCTCATCTTAAAAAAATTCTCATCATAAGAAAAATTATATTCGTAAATTTAATTGATTTTCCATGGCTTCCTTATAACATAGGATAAGATTTAAATGCTTGGTGCGTGTATTTATAAGTTTTCCACGAAGATTAGATAATACCAACTCTATTTTTGACACCATAGCTGGTATGCCATCTTCGCATAGCCTGTGAATGTTGTTTTGCAATACTTCCTTAATCATGGGTTCCACTCGAGGTCATGACCTTGTGAATCTATACGCAAGCTAATCGGTGTAGCAAATTTCTGCTTTGGAAGCTGTTCTGCTCGTACATAAACTTGACCAAAAATGATGATGCATATACATGTGGTGAACACCTTTGCAAAAAATTTCAGCTCAGCGTATTCATGGGGCTGAGATGAATCAATCAATTATCCATTCAAACGTTCATAGAATAATTGTAATAGTTTTTTACTACGATACATCATCATCAGTACCTCTATACGATGCCGCGTCATGTGACGATATGCTAAGCAAAGAATTGCGAGGTGCTGAGCTGTGTTTGGATCGCTGCCCTCTGCTCCGCATCGTGGCTACGACCCTCAGTCAGCCCAAAATTGCATTCCAGAATGAGAACGTTTGTGATCGTTCACATTTACAAGCGACAGACTCCAACTTTTAATCCAGCTGAATGAGAGCGTCAGTGTGTTTCCATCGGTTCCAATACGTTACAGAATGATGGAGGGAAACCCATGGCACTTAGATAACCATTTTATGCCAGGAGGTGTGGCCATAATAACATCACTCTGCCAAAGCCTATCTTGCCCATTGTTACTCATCAAGCAACGATCCAAACTCATAAGTTTTATGCGAATGTAAACACAGCGAGCGAACCTTTAAGCTGCATTGGCTGTATACATTTGAGCTCTTTAGGAGGCACTGCAGTGCATCCATCCTACACTGTGATGTAATGTGCAACAAGCGTGCCAAACAAACGCGGTGGAGATTGTTTACAAAACTCCTCTCCGATCAGCGGACGTAAACGCTTTGTGTGTGTGTGCGGGCGCAAACAAGCAAACTCTTCTTCTGACATCGGCGTTTAACTGAGGTCTTAACGCCCGAGGTTTACATGTACGTTTAATGACGTGATTCACTGTTTTTTAAACTGTGCTTTAATGAAATTTTAATAGGCTATGAAATCCTTTAATTTATTTAATTATCAAATTTTGATAATCATGTTTGTTTGTATGTACGAGTATAGCCTGCATGCTTGCTGGGTTGTCACCGTCCATGTTCTTCTTTCAGGAAAAACATTGGGCGAAATACAGGATCTTGCTTCCAAGAATAACGTTCGGCAAAGTTCTACTCTCTTGTTTCTGCTCTAAATAATCCGAATCTCTCGCTAATACGTCGGGGATATTCGCGTGATTGTTGGTTCAACTTCTTTTGTTAATCCATACTCCGTATTGTGGATACGGTCGGTTAGAAAGGCTTACGAACAAAAATTCCCATTGTTCCTTCAACAATAAATTGAGGAAAAGAAGTTAAATTAATATTGAACAGATTTACCATCATTAGAGGATAAAATCTACCAATTTTAAAGTATAAAATAGGTCGTAAAGTATAAAATACTGAATGTCATGAGCTTAGTGATCGAGTCACGAGTGGTCTAATTGGCAAAACAAAAAGTCATTAGAACAGATCTCTACGGGCATGTTTTTTGGAACTGAATGTGTAAACCTAAAATGAACGTGTAAAACCTTGAAAAATTAGTGCGTTACTTCTGACTTATAGCCAAAATTCATTTGGCAATACTGTATTCAAATGAATTGAGGAAACGTACCTCAGATCGCGTTTCATATAGAGTCCCAATGTTCAGGGAAAAAATAGATGTAGAATAAAAAAAAAAGGAGTAGAAAAAAATAGAATAGTGCAGAATCTGTGCTACGGACAAAATATTATAATGTTTTCAATGTGTGATGAAAATAAGCGCAAAAAACTTTCATGTGCACTCTTTTTTCTTTAGGCCTAAGAACATGTAAAGTAAGATGTCTGGAGTGTGTGTATTCCAAGTTTAAATCTGATGTACCGGTGTTCCCATTCTCGATTAAAGTACGATACTAAATTGCTGTCTGTAGTAACGGTGCTTTTAACAACTTTCTATCTGCACCGAAATTAAGCCATCATTTTCACGATCACACAGTCAGTCGACCTCTCCATGGCGGTGCGCAGGCACTCAAAATAAAGATAACGAGAGCGGCGGCCTAACGAAAAAGGAAGCTATTATTTTTAGATAATTTTACGGCTTACGAAGGTCTCAAAAACCTGAGAAATTGTCTTTCCAATGCCATCCACCTTCGGAAAGACATCCCAGGTCTTTTTATGGCCTCCATAAACTTGAGGTCTTTGTTTCAATTGTCTTGCTGCTTCCCGAGGATTTCTTTCAATTCTGCGGCATGCGTTGACAGAAATATTGCTATTGCATGGCCGTTAATTCTCAGTCATCCTTCTACATGCTCTAATTTACAACAAGTTTCATTTATACAGCACGTTCACTGACAATAGAATATGACGGTTCTATAATTGCCTGCTTAATTCCTCTAATCTAAGCTACTTCATATGGTTGCATCCAGTATTTTTTAGGCTGGCTAATTTGAACATTGTTTGAGTAATTGGTGATGAATATGGAAAAAAGTTTTCAAATTTCGTTTTTAGTCCCGTTAATTTGAAATTTGTTTCAGTAAATCGTGATGAATGTTGAAATGAGTACTCAAATTCAATTGAGAGAAGCAATGGAAAAAATACTGTTACAAATTAACTTTATAGCGACATATCCTAATATTACCAATTAAATCTCTAGCAACATTTTCTTCATCCAATCTAAAGTGCTATGACCAGTTTTTACATACACACATTCATATTATCGATTCAGCATTTTCAATAATGTTCATTCTACATTTCTAAATAAACCTGCAGCGGAAGCCGCATATCAATTAAACCCATAAAGTACAGTTTATCGTTAAGCCCCACTTGTGCCAGATTTAACTGCAAACTTCATCTGTTTTTTTTTTGCAGCATTTTTTCAAAATAAAGACATTACTCATGACGACAACATTCATTATGAAGCATACGCGAGCAAAAGAACTCCAATACTCCTGAAGCTAGAACGCTGCCGCTTCTAATGGTCTGCATATACTACAGTTCCACCTTTGCCGACCGTGAGCACCACATGATGCCCTCATTACCAATTTAGTTTCTTTGCCAGTTTAAAACGAATGATGAAGCAACTAAACTTACTCAGGAAATTTATTCCCTCTCCTCCAACTTGAAGTGAGCGATTGAACAAGCGGTCTCAAAAGCAGAAATAAAGTTTCCTCCACTGTGTACTTAGAATAATGCACGCAAACTAATGCATTTCTAACATTAATATTTTTAAATGTCAGTTTCGATGCCTCTACCCCCATCTCTTTTTACATTCATCATTTCCATATACAGTGTGTGTAAAGAATAGTAGTGCAATCGCTAAACCATTTTTGTTCATTTGTAATACACCCTGTAAAATTGTTACTCCTGTATCATTTGTCAATTCTTAAGCCGTATTTTTGCCATTAAAAGTTACTTCTAAGACCTTTCAATGGTTAAAAATGATTTTTGTAAGGAAATCGTGAGTTAATTTCCCCATATCATTTTACAATAATGAGTGAACGGGAAACCAGGAACGGGCTACGTGTGTAATTGACTTCCACTTAGATTTACTGATGTTTCCATACGGAAATTCGAAACTGATTAAATATAAGTTTCACATTTAAAAACTCTCTTTTTCAAGCACACGAACAGTATTGTCGGAAATTAATTGAAGCAGAACGAAGCTCTTAGTTTCATTGCAAAATAATTTCAAATTTTGACACTTCATTAAACGCTCTGAGACCAGCGAACATTAAATTATAACTCAGGTATTCGGTATTTAGTAAACAAACTTATCACATTGACTTCACTGCTTCAAAAAGGGCTGAGTCTTGTTCCTAAGTCTCTGTATCCCAGAATATAATTAAATAAGTAAAAATATATGTAATCTAGCCTGGGATTTAAAATCGGTTTACGTCACTAATTTTAGTACAAATAATTATAAGGTGCAAACATTAGAACTTATTTCAGTGTCAATGTTTATCTGTTTTAGACATGTGTGTTGTACAGTGTTTTTTTAAATTTACGTTTGATAAACCTTATCGCAGTTTCAAAGAAATCATCTATGCCTCAAATTTGAGTGGAATTTTTTTAATTAGTCGTGTGGTGATCATGTTCACTGCAATTAGAACACGTTATATTCCTAAGGTTAAGTTCTGAACCCAATTTTTTCAGTTTTACAAGCACAAGAATTTATTTTCATTCTCATACTCTCAACAAAATTAGTCATTATTGCACAGTCGTACAAGCTCATCAGTCAATGTGACGGCTTGTCGTTCGAAGCGTTTCTGTAACAACATCTGAATGTTCTTCTTGTTATAGGGTGCGGCAGTCAATCCTGCGTTTTAGGCCTCCACAGCCTTATCGAAAATGTAGGATTGACTGGTGCACCCTGTACCTGTTCCTTGTAATTTAAAAGGCCATTTATAGGCGTTATTTTGAAAATTGATCTCTAAAATGAACTTTAATTTGAGTTGAATATAGAACTTCAGTTCAACCCGCTGCAGGTAACGTGTTCAGCTGCAAGACATGAATACGCGGACGAGCGGAGCCAGGCTGTTCTCCGCATGTTAGTAACTGAGCTGCTGCACTGCTCACGTTCTAGTTCATTTAAGAGATTTTGAATATAAGGGGACGTAGTCAAACCGGACCATTGGCATGACTGTGGATTATTGCTCGAACGTTTAATCATAGAGCAACGTGTGTATCAGAATTACATCCTGGCTCAACACCTCTATTGTCCCCCATCAAATTTACTTTGAGATGAACTGTGAAGAGTTGACGTAAGGAATCAACGAACGAGCTTCAAGTTTTTGCATTTTTGCAGAGTCGATACTCAAATATAATTTTTAGTACATTTAGTATAGTACCCGTAGTTTTCATTGTCAGCGTGAGTTTAACCACCCGTAAGGAAGAAAAACTTAGCCCATACAGCGTGTGCCAGTTGAAGATAGACGGTGGCTATGAAGGGTCTAAGCGTATACATTCTAATTTATCCCTGGTGCGCTAGATTTGGAAATTCCAGGAAGTATTTCAGATGCTGCCTGTTGTATTTCTGGTAGGTGCACGTGATCGCAAACGGAGAGTAAAAATTTTGATGGCATAAAATTTGAAGATTATGCGCAATTTTTTTCTAACGAGTACTGCCTCTCTGTCAGGATATAAATTTTCAAATCGTCCCAATACGAGCAATTCTAAAAAAAAAATTCTGTCTAAAATTAGGTCGTGACGGACACATTAAATTTAGAAGCCGAATCCGGCGGCGCTGTTGAAGCTTTTTAATCAGCATGCTAATAGCCAGGACCAATATTTGCTCTAGGTAATGATCTAAACGAAGCTCATAAGTAAAACTAACATTTGCCGCGTCTGCCGTCCGTTTTCTTTGAGAAACTCTTGGCGATGTAAAGTCTACGGAGATCAAGATTCGCAGTTCATTTGAGAGTTCTTGCGGCTCGCAGAAGTGGAACGAAATGCTTAGCGTACAGCAATAAATCTTCTCACTTTTACTGACAAAGTTCCAGTCTTTGTGAAACATGTTAAACTGTCAAGCAGCCCAAAAGGTCTTCAATGGGAGGATTTCTGTTCCAAATTGATCCATGTTTGTGAGGATTCTGCAACTTTATATTTATTCTCTACTGCAGATAAATCACTTTTTCTATCAATTTACAAAGTTAATTTTGTTAATGAGTTCAATTTTTTTCGAACGTCATCATGTTTGTTCAGATTGTAACGAGGTTGCCCTTGTGTTCAGCAAATTAAAATTGTTAGTAGTTATTTTAATTAAATTTTAAATTTTTTTATTTTTATTCATTTTGGAACTTATTCGTATATATGGTTCTCAATATAACTCTTCATTACCAAAGTAGTCCAAGACTAATAGAACTGAGCAAAAATTACATTCTGGAAGACTTAAATATTCAGATTGGAACCCACAACGTTTTCACAACCCTTCAAAAATAAGTGCCACGAGTGCAGCAAATTACCTCTAAATCCTATATCGATTACATTTTATTCATAACTCGAAATTAACTGGAAAATATGAGCTGATAAAAAATATGGGGCCGGAAGCTGTATTTTGCTGCCTCTGCAACTTCTAATCTGAAGAGCCCTGCTATTGAGAACTGAAATGCTGAAGAAGCAAATGTCTGATAAGCTCTAAAATTTCGACTACGAATATTGAAATTGAAAAAAAATTGAAATATTCTTTTTGCTTGACCATATGCTTTTTGATGAAAACGTTGGCTTTTATTAACGTCCAAAATAAAGTGAGTTTTTTTCCCGTATAATTCGAAAAAGGCAGGTATTGATCGTAACTTTAGAGTCAAACTTAATTTAAATTTTTCTCTCAACTCCAAGCCCACAGCTTTGATTGAAGCCTTAATTTTAAGAGCAAAAATACGGAGTGTCATATGAATAAATGTCTACATGTTTTTTAGAAAGGTTAAGGGGGAAGTGTGTGTTTTATTACGCTTTCAAATACAACTGCACTCAATATTTTCATCCAGTGGCCACAGAAAACAAAGATCCCTTTGTTATATCAGCGAGATGAGTAACTTGGGAATAAATCGAAACGTACCGGCAAGGTTTCTTTTCATTGTTGAAATGTTTAAATATTTTTGCAGAGCTCGGCCGTAAAGTGGATACGCAGATATCAGATGCCAAGCGCGAAACTTACGGCGGAATCTAATATCCGCCGCTGATAACGTATGGCTTCAACATGTGCCTTTCCTCGCCGAGTTTTTTCCACAAATATCATTTGACTTTATTTGAACCCGAATAATTTACCGCTAGAGTTTTATTCTTGATTAACACACAAATCGGATTGCATATTATATACTGTATCCACTTTACATCAGTACGTAAACCTGATCTGAAAGATGATTATTTTAACTCGTCGGAAACGAACTAGCATGAGTATCGTTTTCGAGGGATTAAATGGAGCTCTATTTTCAAGAAACCTTGCAACCTTCCTGGAGTAGTTTTGTTTACCCTACATCTAGATGACTGCAGATTTTCAATCTAAAATTGCTAATTCCAAACACCAAGAATGGCTGTGATGTAATGCAAGTGTTGATGTGAGTGAAGCAACGAGGTCAATAAGTAACCTCCAATCCGTTATTACTGACTTGCTTATAGTGTCGAACGATATATTTATGTCCTTGGTGTTCATAAAAAACGACTTAGAAAAGTGAAAACTTGAATTTAATACCAGTCTGTTCTCTAAAGCATCGATCCATTTCTGGTGACCTGCAATACTTATAATCAGCGAGGCACTCTTCAATGCGAGGAATGTCCCTGAAATTTCGCTGCTGATAAAATCTTTCTTTTGTTTAGATCGTAATATCGAGGATAGAAAACATCTTGAAATATCCTTTTCGATTCGTTCGTTTCGATAAAATCGAATATTGTACAGGCCTTGCTGTCGAGGAACGGTCAAGGTCGAGGAAACAAGGTAGGGTCATTTCTATGGGAGAAAATACACCTCCTCTTGTTCGACTAGCCAATAGAAAGGCTTTATTTCAAACAAACTTTATGACGTCACCAAAACTCCATGTCGTTAGGCCAATAGTGGAGCCCGATTTGGGTGCAGCAGTGCTACCAGATGCCATATGAACGCTGCTATTGGTTCGTTGCCGTGACGTCAGCAAAACCACACCGTCAACGAAAAAAAGACTGGTTTGAACCTACCTTGTTTGTTCTACAGTGGGAACGGTTGACACGCAGTGGACCGCAGCGCTACTCTTACCCACATGAGGCCTGAGGGAATATATCACAGGTTTGCACCTCCCACGCACACAAACAAAGATGTTCCAAACCCACCTATTCTGATACATACCACCTTGTAACTTGGTTTCACAAATGCCTTCTAACTACGCAATGACGCAATGACGGTTATCCCCAGTCAAGCCGGTACCAATTTCCGACACCTGGGTAGGGTGGGAAATTGTGGCTGAGTTCAACTTTTCCACAACTGGGGAGATTCACCAGGCTGGCATTGCCAGGATTGAAGACGGAACTCATGCCATGAGGGGGGCGCGTTCTTAACTACTAGGCCCCAGTGAAATTTAAACACACAAGAAATCAACAAAAATGAAAGAATTGCGCAAATGCTGCTGCGTTCCAACATATCAGAACACATGTTTATCCAGCCCTGTAGTCGTGAAAAGAGTCACCAGGTTCGTGATTAACTTGAAGAAGATCTTAATCGATGCAATTGCCAGGTCGGCATATGTACTGATATTAAACGTGCGCGTGTAGTTTCATGTGAAATCTTACCTTTCAAATCCCTGAGACGTCAATTAGATACAGCCACAAAGCTTTTCTTCATGATTTGACTATCATTTAACAATCATTTATACGAATTTGCCCTTTATAATTGGACAGCCATTGAGCAATCATTTAAGATAATTTATTGTTTTAAACTGGACAACCATTTCACAATTATCTATAATAATTAGTACTTTATGATGCCACAACTAATTAGCGGATTATTGGCGTTCATTCATGCATTGTTCTGCCGCGGTAGTCGTAAAAAAAAATTTCATTTTTATTTACCTAAACAATTTTTTTTTAATAATTTCATTCATTTGCTGATGAGTTTAGGCTCAAACTTGGTTCACAAATTTGACTTTGAAAACATTTTTTCTTGATGCCGTAAGGCATTGTGTCGTTTAACGAATCATTCAAGATTAGGCAAAATTCCACGCCTAATATGAGCTAGGAAACTTTAAATTAACATGAATGAAATTGCCCTATTTCGAGTAATTTCAAATTGTTTTCAGGGTGACAATAACTTTTTCCAAAAATAATTTCCCTACAGCATTAAAGCGCGTAAATTCATTCAGTGCAGCGCGTAAATTCATTTTATACTACATATTTTAAATACTTGTCTCCAAACTCATCCGAAAAAGACTCGTCTTAGATGAGATTCTTAGAGACTTGTCACACAAACAAGAAACGAACTGTACAACATGATGCAGCGTTGAAAATACAGGTTTTCAGTGTTAAAGCCCTGATCAATAAAAATAGTACTCAGAGGAATAGGGCAGAGGAGGAATATTAAAACAATAACAATGAATTTGAAGCCATTTGTACCTCTGGATGACGCCTCCGTCTCTCTAGTACAATAGAGAAGTTCAAATTTATTAAGCTACTCATGAGAAAGTCATCAACATCAGATTTTGCTCCCAGCTTCTTATCAGACTTAAGCTAAATTCTTCTTACAACTCCAGATGTGCTCATAGAAATCGTGACGTCACGCTAGTGGTCCGAAATTTCCCACTATTTGCGACAAATTGAATGGGCAAATTAGAACATTGACTACTTTTGCAGAGTTGTAACGCTTTGTTTCATTAGGTTGTAATTAGCAGAAATGAAACACTGACTTTACTGCTCGAATACGTTTCAGTCCTGGCCAAGAACTGAAAAAATATAATTACGTGTTAACATTTTACCTTGTGTGCTAAAATCTATTTGAAAAAGGCAGTGAAATATCTGAAATACCACAAATTTTCACCGTTAAGTAAATAAGTAATATACCTCGTGCCACACATATACGAATATGTGCCACTACGTAGTCAACGCGTTAAGTTAGCTTAAGGGCACCGAAGGCGCTTTTCCCCCAATTCAAAAAAAATATGAAAAAAATTCTTCCAGGTTGAAATATGCTTTGACATATTCAGAGCATGTTTGCAGCATTCGAATAGACAGGTATAGCCTATAAAGTTTTCGTAATTTGGCCAAAACTCATCAGGGCACTTTGCTTTGCTACACAGGATACTCAGGTTTTTGCTATTCCTACAAGCTAACTATAACACAATTAATTTAAATAAAATATTTCACTTGTTTTTCCATTATTTTCTCCCTTTGGGTATTATGGAAACCCTTTGGGTATTCCTCTAAAATACCCCCAGAGTACCCCACTTTGGGGGTATTAAGGGTAAAATACCCCTTTGGGGGGTATTTTGAAGGGCTAGAAGCCTCGTATAGGGGTCCCGTTTTCACTACGTGATTTAGGAAGGGTTTAGGAACGTTTTCACGCAAAAATCTCATTTTCGACGATTCAACCCCAGAGGACCCCCGTTTGGTGCCCTTAAGCTATGGTTGATTTCCCAAAGAACGGTCCTGTACAATCTTTTGGAAATCTTAAGAGATATGCAGAGATACATATTTTTTCTGCCGGATAATAGGAAAAAATTTCAATTTCCTATGATTACATTTGACACAACAAAAATAAAAGCGTAGTCGAGGTTGTTTTGCCCCGACGTTAGCCGGCACCATCAGATTGACCAATTTAGGCCAAGGAAATATCGTTCTTGCAATGTCAGCCAGGTTGAGGTTTTTATTGTTTCACTGGAACATGATAATTACGTACGCTATGAATACTTCAGGTAATTTTCCCTTTTATAATGTTCCAATATAACTCGAGATCGTCAAAAAATCTTTGGCTAAAACTAAAATTGGGCACAGCTCAATAAGCATTCAGAAAAACGATTTCTTTGTCACTGACACTACAAGGTAATAGATTAGATTAGATTATAGGTTAGTTTAAGCCTCCCTTACAGCTACAAAAAAAAAAAGCGGATCGAAGAGAGGAATGAGGAAGGCACCATTTTGTATGGATATTAGTGAATGCGAAATCTGTGCAGAAGGGGCATAGAAACAGTAAGTTGAGAAAGAAGTTCATGAAACAAGATAAAAGTCGAAGAAAAAAGTAGTAGATGCTGAAAAACAGGACTGCAGTGAACCGAAATAAAGTGGCCTTTAACATAACAAAAAAAAATTATTTTAATAAAAAGAATGCTTACCTAACTCTCAGCTCGGGCCCTCACACATTTTCTCCCTGGGAGCGCTAATTCCCATATATACAATAGTTGTAACCCCCTGAGGGGCACTGACATTACAAGGACACGCTTCACATGACTATTGCGATTTCTTTATTCAGTCGTAAGTAATTCAGAAAATACCCAATCTAGCGTTCCTATGAGCCTAAAAATACACGTGAGGAATCTACTTTTTTTTACATACCATGTACGTAATTTTCATTCCCTCACACTTGATATCGCAGAAATTCTGTTGGAAATAAAGAGGAAAAACATATTTCTTGCCATTGGATTCTGTTCAAAACTGCCGCATCTTCAGACTACTAGTGTGACGTCATTGCTACGTTTCCACGTCTAGGAGCCGGCCTGGAAAAATAGAAGGCATTTTGAAGATTTCATCTACCCTTAAAATTCTGCTCTATCTGCCACATGTGGCAGGCAGTCCTTGCTACAAAACCTGTTGAAGAAAATTTATCCCCAATGATTTTTCCAAGTCTCCGCGCAAGGCCACCGACACAAGTTATGCTTTCATATCACGTATACCTGAGTAACATAATGCTGCCATAACGCTTCTGAATGGCTTGAATTCTTAAATCCTTGTCTTCAAACGCGCCCGTTAAACGACTCAGAAACTAATTTCGTGAATAAGCAACAAACTCTGCAACATGATATAGGGTTATAGACACGTGTAATGGGTATCTAAGCAACAATCCATTTGTAAGCATAGTATTGCTTCGCAAGGGATCATTTTATAGCATGATGCATCAAGCTTCGGCAACTTTTTTTCAAGGACAGCAAAAAAAAAATTGGTATTCGTTTCAGCCTAAGCTACCTGCTGAATTTTAAACGGTTGTCGTCAGGTATGAATGCATATTTTGCGAACCATCTCGTAGTACAATCGAACATCTGGTGTAGTTTTTCTTATATTAATCAAAATGATAACATTTATTTCACGTACATTATATCATCATCGTCCAATTGGGTTTGAGCTAATACCAATTTTGTGTAGCTGCGTCCTACAAAAAGCAATTGCCAAAATGAATATTCAAAAACGTTTTTATTTCCCCTCGCAAGTATTACAATAATTTTAACAAAGAAGCCTGCAAAATGACAATTCACGTGTGTCTGGTAAAAAAAGAATTCCTTGGTTATTTATTCTCCGCTTTTTTAATATGTGTGGAAAATGTGGCAGAACAATTTCCTTCCGAGGAATTTGTCGTTTCCTCACTGGGGCTTTTTGTTTCCCTTTCTTTGTCTCGTATCACTTTTGCGAGAACGGTGTTCAAAGTTATTGCTTGAATATGTTTTATTCATTACTTAAAATTGAGTATATAATAATACAAGAACTAATCACGAAAACCAGTAATTTGTTTTTCCTGTGAATGATTTCTACTATTTTAACATATGCATGCACAACGACCATATTGGTTGGCAAAAGGCACTGAGTGAAGCGTTATAAATGCACTCGGAACGACATCTTCCCACATGTGAAACAAAAAACTTTGTTATCACCCATCCGAGTGATTTTTCAAATAAAAAATTTCTTATTACCCATCCGTGTAATTATTCGAACAAAAAATTAATCATCACTCATCCGTGAGATTTTTCGAACAAAAATTTTTTTAATTTTTTTTATTTTTTCGAATAAGATTTCGGGGTCTGAACCCAGCCTCGAGACAAAAATTACTCAAGATCGAGCCGAGGAGAAGGATCTGCGCACGATCAGCATTCCCGTCACGCGCGAGGGGGGAGCGCACGGGAGCCGAGTCCTCAATGGGTGCTTGAATCTTAATTGTGGCATTGGTGCACCGCCGCCGCACCCGCGGCTGGCTGCTTCCGATATTTTATACTTCAAAGCTGGTAAATCGATCAGAAATAAGATTTTTTGACGGTGCGTGTTTGTTGAACTTAGAGAAGGTAACATCTAACACTAGCGTCAACCATCTGGCTTTAAGTAAATAACGGTTTCTGACTATCAGTAAATAACGGTTTCTGACTATCAGTGAATAACGTTTTCAGACTATCAGTAAATAACGGTTTCTGACTATCAGTAAATAACGGTTTCTGACTATCAGTAAATAGCGGTATCTGACTATCAGTAAATAACGGTTTCTGACTATCAGTGATAACGGTTTCTTTTATCTTACACACGAGTCTATATTTTTCACAGCTATAGTTTACTAATGCATTATTCTCAAAACTGTTCCCTCAACGCACATATCCCTTCCTTTTGCTGATGTAGTGAGAGTGTAGTGATACATACATGCCGTATGTACTTAAAGTATATGCGATACGTGGTTAATATGGGAAGAATTTGATTGACACTGTGCACCTCTTTCGAAATTAAAACAAGTCGTAAATCATTCTTGGATATTCATTGTAAGTCAAATGATCAAGAGATATATTATCAATTCCATCAAAAACTTAGAAATGAATTACATGAAATATTTACAGAATGTTGATACTTCTGACAGGCGCATGCTGTGAAAAAAATTATACGCGAAGATGAAAGTGAACAAGCGCACTCATTCTTAAGAGCTGGAGATCTTAGGATGCCAAATCATTGGTGCGAGTTAACAAAGCTCAATTATCCCTAAAAATGATCTCTCTAATTTTTTTTCCTGCTATAAACCATGGACGTCGGCCTCTAATAAATCAGAAAAAAAATATTCAACAACAATTGTTATGTAATTGAATTTCAATAGCGCATTGGTATAAAATCTGCATTCCTTTCTTAACAATTACTTTAATATGTAGTCGATTCATATGATTTATTAATTTTAGGATCCCATGTGCAATAACTTCCCGTGATATGTCAAGAAGGGCTTCCCACTGCTCGCCAGTCTTCTTGCTTCACGTCCATTTGCTTAAAGTCGTTGTTTTAGAATCCTTTGCAGGTTTTCAATAAGGTTTAAATCTGGTAAATTTGCAGACCACTTTGTCTTTAACCCCATTTCTTAAAGGGACTTCGCTGTGAGTGCAGAGGCGCTAGTTTGTGAGAAAATATCTTTTCTGGATGTTAACCTCTGTTTCTTCAACTACGGTTTAAAGTGCTTATGTCAAAAAAAACTATGTGTGCATTTGAAGTTGTTTCAATGCTATCTAGTACTTTCCTAGAGCCAACTCAGCTCCCTCCGGTAATCCCACCCCAAACCGGAATCTCTCCACCACCTTGTAGGCGCCTCAAGCAATGACGGAGATTCCGTCAATTTTCCTCCCTTCATTTGCCTCAACTATCAGGCCCATGAGTAGTTTGCGTTCTGTCAGTGAACAAAAGATTCGAAAAATCAACCTTTGTTCTGTCTTCTACCCATTTCAATTGGTTTTGTGAGAGATTTTTCCCAAAGGAAGCTTTGACACCGGTTTTTCTGCCCAATCAGTATCTTTCAGGGTACGATATCGAATTATTTTCAACACATTTCTCAAATCACTCACTTAAAAATTTCCCCTATTGTCAAACCAGGACTCTCTAGAACTTCACGTTTAATTTTTAACGTAGAGCAGCGAGAAACTTCTCTTGATTGACCTTTGTAACCATTTTACGTACCTTCGAAAGTTTTTACAGTTTTGTGAAATGTGCCTAGCATTGTAGCTATATCTAGTGTAGTTTTACTTCTGACAGTTTAGAAGATAAATTAGGCTTATCAAAATCGGTCAAGCTGCGCTTCCGATATACATTATATTCTAAGAAGAATTTCTCGTTGTTAATTTGGCTCTTGACATGCTATGATTCAAGCAAATATGGCGTCAGTTTGTTTTTACAGTACCTGTAAGAGTTTTTTCAAAGCATGAGCACGTCATGAGTTCCAACGTTACCTGAAAATTTCATGTTGATTTATCACTTAGCTCATGATAAACTCGCAAAATGTTATCGCGGAGATAATTTGATACGCAATGAACTTCAGGCTTTATCCACATTTTAAGGAAGGTAAAGTTAAGCATAAACTTTGCAGTGCGCTTACTTATAATCATCTCAAGTTTCTAACAAGTAAAATAAAAAAGATGTGGGCCTTGCATATGGTATAAAGTGGTGACAGTCGAGTGTTAAATAGGGAAAACGTTTAATAGTGTGAGTAGCTTACCCAATTTTATCTGATTCAGATTGCATTGACCAGTTTCTGTTCCTAGTATACACGTATCAAGGAGACAAAGAGATGAACTGAAACGTGAATTCTGAAAGATGGACGAAGTTGAGCATGAAAATCGAATAAAATGATTTTGGTATGAGAATTACTGTCAAGTGTATATAAATACGCCAAGGAAACCAGGGTTTCAAATACATGGATTTCAGAGACAATAAAGTCTTTTTGGCCCTCTATGAGTCTTTCAAACTCCAGTGTAATGTTCACTGAAGCTATGGTTTACACACACGCATGCGCGGAATGTATAGCATTTAACAGGAAAGTGTTACAATCAAAATGAGAGTGCTGCTTTATAACTAAATTCGGAATTTTAACGTTGTTCCTTCATTCAGTAGACCGCTAAAATTATATCCTCAGTGTAAATGAACCATCAGGTGCATGAATACTGAAAAACAACTTTAAAATTTTTGTCGGAGGACGTATGGAAACCAGGACTATGACAATAATAATAGTAAAAATAATCGTAGGACGTTTGGCGTGTTTGTTTGATAAGTGCTAGGTTCGCAGAGAAAGGAGACTTCACCCTTTTCAATCTGATGATAGCATCTTTGATCCAAATAATGTTCCTATAGTGTTGGAAACATCTAAGTGTGCGTGATATTTCTCAGTTACTGTTTCTACGACCTAAGGCTTCGATCTGAACACCTTTTCCTTCCTATTCTTTGCGTATGATCACTATGGATATTACCATATGTTTTGAACTCTTGTTTTGAATTTCCTGAACGCTGTAGACCAGCTGCAATGGCGCCGCACATTTTTGTCGATTTCGATTATGACTTTCATAGATAAAAACAACACTGCAGAACAATATTTTGCACCGCATTCAACTCCAAAATCTACGAAACCAACTTCTACACCTGCATTCCGATTTCTCAATGCGCTTTAAAATTCACGAAATTTCATGACTAAGAATCAATCGACACATTTAAACGTGCAGGAATTCAAATTGACGGATTTGATCTCTATGAAAATATACGCAATTCACACAACCACGTCGTTCGGTGAGAGGGGGCACCGGCGGCGACACTCGGAAGCGCGCAAATTTCCTGCATCGGACATGAAGGTGAGGAAGACATGCGTGAGTATATATTAGATTTGAGCGGCCCATAACTCAAAGCAACGAGACACGAGAGCGCCACTTCGGATTTACTGCATATGGCCGCCATCCCGCCCTGCTTACCGCGGCCCTCGGCGCCCTCGCTGGACGACCTTATTGGCGGCACCCACGACCTATTATGGAATTGCAATTGCCTGCATCAATCTTTATTTCGATGTTACGGAAGTCCGGAGAAATACACCGTGCCATTTCGTAACAGGCTGTACCGCTCAATGATGGCCTGTTGAGTTTGCATTTTGCACGTATCTTGTATTTGTATCTTGGGAACTTTAAGGGATTTAAATAAAACGCTTTTAGTCTCGCATTAGGTTCAGATGTTTCTGTTATCGAGCGATTGCGAAGTGCACGAACTTCAAGTCATTTCACTGATGAATATGTTATGTTTAAAAGAGTGGTGAATTCACTATGTGCTTGAAAACATGATGGTAAAACAGAAAAATCAGAACTTATTCGTCTATATACTCCAATATCCATGGGAACTTGAAAGATGGCTCAAGTAAACGATAGTTCAAATTCAATATCTTCGTCGCGTCCATCAGTGTAGGGGCAGTCAAGGGATGTTACATCTGGAACGTATAATTGAGGAATTATTTCCAAATTGCCGACACTGCCCTGCTGAGTGGTGTATTTCCAGGCACTCAAATCCAGCACACCAAATTAAGTAACCACCAAGTCCGCATTTAATAATTAACTGCCTTGATATCAGAGTAGGAAGTGTCGTATTCGTGTGTCGTGACATTAGCCGCAATCAATGGCCAGTGAAAATTTATTCTATTTTCCCCTCATGCTTAGACGCGCTAAGTCTTCATTTGACGACGTTATCTCTATAATACATGAAGCGTTTATGATTACAAACCAGACGTATCTCTTCACGTATTGCGTGTGTTTTGGTCCCGTACTGTTAGTTCCAAACTGTACTTTGTTTGTGCGATGTGAGAGGTGCCGGCTCGATTCTTCCTAACTTGTACTTTGTTTACTTGATAGTTCGTTTGTTTAGTTTTATGGGTTACAATTAATGTAATACATCAAAAGTTTAAGATTTTTTGAAAATGCATGAGCGTTTCGTAAATGTCACAAAGAAATCTGTCAACCCACTTGTAGGTGTGGCATAAGATATGGATGCAACACCGCTAACATTGTCAATCAAATTTAGATCACATGACTAATAAGAGATTTTTCGTCTGGAAATCAGAATTCGACATCCAGACTCGAAAAAATGTGCATTGTGGTAACTTATATGTGTTTACCTGATTTGCGCTCATGCTGCTTCTTTTGTATTAAATGTACCAGCGACATCGGGGCGTCGCTGCCGTTTATTTCGTCGCTGCACGTTTTTTAGGACAGCGTACCACAGCTCCAGCTTGCGGGTGCGTTTCGGATTTTACGTGTCAAGTGTGGTAGCTTATATTAATTTTGATTAGAATTTATTAGAATGGAAATCTACATATTCATTGATAGAGTTACCCTACATCATTTTGAGCAAACCTCAGCTTTTTGAATAAAAATTGGTCCCAGGTTTTCAATACTTATATTAAGCAATGTATCAGTTAAACTGTGAATAATTTTTCACAGTATTATAAAATAGGAGTAAGTAAGATAGGCATTTTGCTTGAACTTCTTTTCCAAAAGGTGGGTGAAACCGAATTTTATCCGTGTCATCCACCCAAATTGCTAACATCATTGCTATAGACTAAAATATCGGTAAACAAATTGTTTTTAATATTCTATTCATTGTCTCGCTCACAAACCTTAACTCACAATGATGCGTTTACTTAAACTCACAATGATGTGTTTACTTAAACTCACAATGATGTGTTTACTTAAACTCACAATGATGTGTTTACTCAAACTCACAATGATGTGTTTACTTAAACTCACAATGATGTGTTTACTTAAACTCACAATGATGTGTTTACTCAAACTCACAATGATGCGTCTACTCAAACTCACAATGATGTGTTTCCTTAAACTCACAATGATGTATTTACTTAAACTCACAATGATGTGTTTACTCAAACTCACAAGGATGTGTTTACTTAAACTCACAATGATTTGTTTACTCAAACTCACAATGATGTGTTTACTTAAACTCCTAATGATGTGTTTACTTAAACTCACAATGATGTGTTTACTTAAACTCCTAATGATGTGTTTACTTAAACTCACAATGATGTGTTTACTTAAACTCACAATGATGTGTTTACTCAAACTCACAATGATGTGTCTACTCAAACTCACAATGATGTGTTTCCTTAAACTCACAATGATGTGTTTACTCAAACTCACAATGATGTGTCTACTCAAACTCACAATGATGTGTCTACTCAAACTCACAATGATGTGTCTACTCAAACTCACAATGATGTGTCTACTCAAACTCACAATGATGTGTCTACTCAAACTCACAATGATGTGTTTCACTGCGACAGTGCCAATAGCCTGAAGAAACATGTACTAAACATGCAAGTTACGATATAAGTCTCCTCGAAAAAAGCAAAAACCAATTCAGGTAGGAAACGTTCATCCATTCCATGAATTATGATCAACAGATTACGTTAAAATCGCAATAGATTGAGAGCAAATATGACATTGTTTTGATTGTTTTAAGCCTCAATAAATTGAAAGCAAATACAGCATTGTTATCATAGGCCTCACAAAGCAGGGTAGCTCTACGGAATTAATTAATTTCTCCATGCCATCGGACAAAGAACATTAGCTCAGCAATTGCCAGTATTGGCCAATGACTGATGCCAATTTGCGCTGTTGTGACGAGCTAAATTTAGCATAGATCATTTCATCAGAGGACGAGTTTCCGCTAATGTAATTCCAGGCCAGATTGATGCGATGACAACCAGCATGTTTTGTTTGTTTATGTTTGCAAGTGGATGCGTTTTTATTTATTAGTCACACGCCACATTGAGCGCTTTTGTGAATCTCGACATATTAGTGAAAATGAAGGCACCTCATTACACGACTTGATGCTACTTTTTTAAAAATATATCGTATGGTATTACACTAAAATATGATTTGTTATAAAAATTTTTAATAGAATATATTAAATTTTGAAATTTGTATATCTATAATGGCTATGAAGTGTCTCACAGTGAGTCACGTATGATAAACGATGATAGTGCAGTGCTACATGTTCAAGCTATGTGAGCCTGATCATAGGGATGATGAAAATTAAACTTCTGTTCACAAATAATCTCAATGAGTCATAACTTTCGAGCGTCCAAGATTCAACCTCTTCTCACTCACTTGTGCTGCTTGTTGGTTTGCCTCCAACAGTATTTCGAAAGCTGAAGAGATGATATTCCTCCTAAGATGCTGCAAACGCATATAGCTTCATGTTCCAAGTAAAGTACGTTCTAATGTAATTCGAAGAAAACATAAAAAATTCACCCCATCTGAATTGCAAGACGTTAAATTTAGAGCGGTTTAAGAGTGGCGTTAATTTTCATGCAAAAGTACTGTAAAATTTTGTTTGCGACAAGCAGAAGCATCATTCAAGTCTAAAACGAGTGCAAGGCGCCTACGTCGGACGACGTTTAAAGCTTGCACACATCCAACAAAGTGTATCAGCACGTGAGAGCAGATGTACAACACATGAGAGCAGATGTACAACACGTGAGAGCAGATGTACAACACGTGAGAGCAGATGTACAACACGTGAGAGCAGATAGACAACACGTGAGAGCAGATGTAAAACACGTGAGAGCAGATGGACAACACGTGAGAGCAGATGTACAACACATGAGAGCAGATGTACAACACGTGAGAGCAGATGTACAACACGTGAGAGCAGATGTACAACACGTGAGAGCAGATGTACAACACATGAGAGCAGATGTAAAACATGTGAGAGCAGATGGACAACATGTGAGAGCAGATGTACAACATGTGAGAGCAGATGGACAACACGTGAGAGCAGATGTACAACACGTGAGAGCAGATGTATAACATGTGAGAGCAGATGGACAACATGTGAGAGCAGATGTACAGCACGTGAGAGCCGATGTACAACACGGAGCAACGCTGTGACGGAGAGCAATGCAATTAAAACGCAACCAGAGCCAGGTTTGAAAACTAGCCCTGCTCCCCCGCACGCACGGCGTCAGCCAGCAGTTGTCAGTTTTTCTGCAAAATCGGCGATGAAATGCAAACAGCCGCGAAATTGGTAAGGTTCGAATATCCGCCGCTACCGCATCCAATCATATCGTGTTTGCTGACGCCGACCCTCTCAGATTATTTCGCAACACCTGGCCGCCACGGCCCAGTTTATTGTGTTGTAGCCGCCCATTGTTGCAACACCTGGCCGCCACAGCCCAGTTTATTGTGTTGTAGCTACCCATTGTTGCAACACCTGGCCGCCACGGCCCAGTTTATTGTGTTGTAGCTGCCCATTGTTGCAACACCTGGCCGCCACAGCCCAGTTTATTGTGTTGTAGCTGCCCATTGTTGCAACACCTGGCCGCCGCAGCCCAGTTTATTGTGTTGTAGCTACCCATTGTTGCAACACCTGGCCGCCACGGGCCAGTTTATTGTGTTGTAGCTGCCCATTGTTGCAACACCTGGCCGCCACGGCCCAGTTTATTGTGTTGTAGCTGCCCATTGTTGCAACACCTGGCCGCCACGGCCCAGTTTATTGTGTTGTAGCTGCCCATTGTTGCAACACCTGGCCGCCGCAGCCCAGTTTATTGTGTTGTAGCTGCCCATTGTTGTAACACCTGGCCGGCGCAGCACAGTCTTTTGTTCTTTACGGTACAAATGGTATTGGAACTCACAAACAATTTGAGAATTCCGTGATCAAATTATAATGCTATTGAAATGCACGTGTATTTCATAGGACATTATGATAAACTCATAATTATTATGAACTTAGGAGCTGACCTGGATGCTCAGCTTCTTCAGTAACAGCCGTTTGTCTCAAATTGTTCGCTCAAAGTTAAAGTTAATTATCTCAAGACCAAAATTACCAATTAAACATCAGTAAGTTCAGTGTGAGCTTTTAACACGTAGCTGTAAAATTTTCGTGTGCTCTCTCAAGTACTGTTAGGAAAGATGTGTAAAAACATCGTCTTCAATCACATAACGCTTCTACGGTCATAACTTTGTCACGGCCAGCATGCAAGACTTTGTTGCGTACGATCAGTTTTGGAAATTCAACCCCTCAAATTCAGGTTCTTAAGTCTTCTAAAATCATTCCACTTTTTGTTAAGATGATTTTCTTCAACCCTTTGATAGTGAAGTGAACCTAATTCATTAATTACCATGGCAGCGACTTCTTTTTGGTTGATGAATCTTCATGGTGAAAAATTTCAAAATGAAAGTTTGGTGTATTAGCAACCGATGATCGCTGTACGGTTGCTCTATCAGAAAACAAAGAATAAGGATGAAACAGTTTTCTCTCGCGTTTTCTGATTTGGTACTGAGGAGAAGTACCTGGCAATAAAAGATAATTATCATAAGGTACTAGAGTCATAAGAGACTACAGTTACTACATCTAGAGGCGCAGGGCTCCTTGGAAATACAAGTACAAATGCTCCCCCAATCACTTTCCAGCACAAAAAAAACGCAGAAATGCACACAAAGCCTGTGCGTTTTCATGTACCGTAATAGTACCTAATTTTATTTTAACCATGGCATGCACCTTCTTTCGAAGGATGCCATGCTTTCTCAACAACCAAGGCAAGTCTTAGCGACCTGTTAGGCATCTGGCAGTAGGTTTCAAGTCATGCGTGCATAATTTTTGCTGAGAGCTACGATTCCCTTCTAAAAACTTTCAACATGCGTTACTTTGGACCTGTGCTGGGTATCACACCTACAATGTCCTTGCGCATGACTGGTAGCAATGCATGCTTGGTAATAATCCAACAGGGTCGATAGGTACTGATCCCTGTGAGGAACTATTGTGTTCAGGGCTTTCACATGCAACTTGTTAATTCCATTGCTATTTAAACAACGTCTTGTTGTAGAAATTCGGAACCTAAAGCATTCCTCATTTTGGGAACGAGTGAAAACTTCATTTTTATGCTTATCTGGTGCTTTCGTTACTCTACGTTACTAAAATGGTAGCTAAGCTGCAAACTTTTCTACATTTAAATTTCTTGTTTTTGCGCGAGGTTTTCTGTGACAGAACACAGCTGAGTGCCATGTTAGAATGAAATGCCATGAAACGCTTTTCAGTAATCTTTTAAGAAGATCACTTCTTACGAGACAACTCACTCCTCACAATTTACAAAAAATGAAAGGCGTGTTGTTAAATTGGCGCCTCAAATTTGTTTGGCAGCGTTTCCAAGAAACAAGAAATTTCCCACTTTATGCGTTAGTGAATAGAAGAGCAATTCTGGGGAGCTGTATCCAATAAAGCCCGGATTTAAGATCTCGCAGTAGAGTCATACTTGCCATAGGCCCTCCGTCTGGTTATCGCGTGAAATCCGCGTCCAAATTCGCAGTAGCGCGCCGCAATTTAATGCATATTGAAATTGTGCTTTTCCGCTTCGACGGATGCGAGGGCTGCCGAGAGGAGGGAAGGAGGGAGGTTATGCTTAGGACGTGTCTGTGTGCCCTTAGGGTGCATCTGTGTGCCCTTAGGGTGCATCTGCATGTGTGCCCTTAGGGTGTATCTGCATGTGTGCCCTTAGGGTGCGTCTATTTGCCAAAGGGTGCGTCTGTGTGCCCTTAGGGTGCATTTGTGTGCCCTTAGGGTGCGTCTGTGTGCCCTTACGGTGCGGCTGTGTGCCCTTAGGACGCGTCTGTGTACACTAAGAAGATACAGATGTGTGATATGCTGCGATACGAGACGCTGTGTGACCGTGAACACCGAGTGCCACTTTAGCGTGATGATTGAGGCTGGATGTAAAGAGACCATACTGAGAGAGAGAGACTCGATATTGAAGAGAGACAACGATGGAAGAGACAGGAAATGAAGCTGGAAACATAAAAATCGAAATAGTAACTGAGATGTCATTAAACAGTAAGAGATGAGTGGGGGTGAGCTTGAATAAAAAGCGTCGCTGCTAAATGGTATGAATGTTCCGTTTCTGAACGATGTAACTTCGCTTCATCACGAATGGTTTTGCTAAATGAATTCTAATACAAGATATTTATAAGCCAGGAGTGGTTTTGTGCTTTAAAAGGCTATCCAAAGAAGAGCCCGGACGGCCTTTGAAAGTGAACGTACATGTCGTGTACAATACAGTAATTTTCCTTGTTAAGGACAATGTCTTCTAGTTATGTTAACGCACGTACGTTTAAGGGAGACAAATGAGCCTCTGACAATAAATTGAGCCACTGACAGTAAAACTGAAACGAGTAAACAAGGATGAGTTAACTTCTCTCCAACAAATGACTGCTTACAGTTAATTGTCCGAAGAAAAATGTGTCATAAGTCTCAGGCAAGTCTCTGCGTCGTCTCAAAGCCTTTTTCGGCTGTCAGAGAGTTCAGCTTTTGGAGATACTATAAAAATTCAATGTAAAATTCGTCTGTAAATGCAATGATTCCTGCAGAAAAAGTCGCCGAAGAAAAGGGTAAATCCACAGCATACTGCGCAGGGCCTGCTGCCAGTTGAGTGCCACTAATGTATCGGAGCTCGGTACGGGTAACACGTTCTCTCTTGATTCAGTTTTACCAAATTAATCATTGCTTGATGAAGTTCACACATGAGCCAAAAAATAACACGCTTTAGGTGGTTATCAAAAATGTATGTTATAAGCGTGGTTAAAGTGAAATCAGGGGCAAAGATATATGGACATCGAACGTTCATGCTTTCAACAATTTTAATTTAACTCAGGTTCGTTTATTTGAAGGACGTCGAATTTTTTACGTTAAGAAAAGAAGGGTCAACGTCGCATATTGTTGCTCCAATGTTTATTTTACTCCACTTCTATTTTAGAGTCAGGATAGTCTTCTATGCATGAAGAAGAGTAGAAGCCAGATATTACTATGCCAATCGTTACCTTTGTTTAAGGATCATCTCGGGTTTCGTTTATTGATGTCATCTATTTTAAATTGTAAGTCTTCACTTTGTACGTTTATGATATTTTTACACTTAAAAATTGGCCAGCTTATAAAATAAATGTCGAATTTCACCTTTAAAAACTTTTGCGCAAATAAGGAACACGTTTTCAAAATAATATTACAAAAATGAACTATCCCTGCACAACTCAGCTTAGCACAATGTTCCACCTTTCCATATGTCTCACTGCACCACTCCCGACCCAACGAAATCTTGAAAACATTTTTAGATTTTGTGATCTCCTCTTGTCTCTTTTGCGTGAGAATTTCAACGGCTGCACCTGGCCTCAGATCTTGCTGTCCAATATTTGCCACCTTCATTAAGGGAAATTTCGCGCCGATCGTTGCCATCTGTAGGGCCGAGAAACAAACGCTCTATATCAATTTTTGCCGTTTTCGAAATTTGGACACGGAAGAACAATGAAGCAAGAGTTTCTGGATATCGTAGGAAGCCTTGACACATTGTATCAAGATCTTGACTAGAACACACACACATTCATGTACTTTTGAGTATCCAGGCAATGGAGATGTATTAGACACTGTGTTCGTATAATCGCGATATCGGGGAGCCCACTCCAGTTTGGTTGAGCTTGGACTCTTTGAATTTGTCCAAAAGCAACAGGTTGTGGGGCGTATGCATCACACGTTCAGTCAAAAAACTCAACCCCGAAAGCGCATGAGCTAAGCGCTTATTTAACTGAAGATTTTTTTCATCGAACTAGAAACATAGTACTCCAGGAGAAGTTTTCATAAAAAGTACTAGTATAAAGTGCAATAGCAAAATAATTCTAGTTATAAAAACCTTTGGTTTCAAATGTTACCTCTTATTTTTATTCTTTACTCTTTCATGAGTAAACAAACACGGAGAAAAGATGTCAGAGTCCTCTTACATGGCTTCAGTACTCACCAGATAAACAGGGTTGTTTAAGCATTCCCATTTTGATATTGTTGTAAGCATAATTATTAATACTTTACTACACTTTGGTAAGGTGTTAAAGTAATGACAATATAGGAAATCGTGAATACTCCGAATAGTTGATACTATTCCCTCCGCATAAAATGAATATGCAATATTGTATGCGTCCCACAGTAGAGTATGAACATGCAATATTGTATACGCCCCGTAGTAAAGTATGAACATGCAATATTGTATACGTTCTGCGGTGAAATATGAATATGCAATATTATACCCAAAATATGGAAAGATATTCGAATGGCATTTCGATGAGTACTACAGCATGCCAGTGCTGCAGCAAATGCTTGAGGGGCATAAAAATTACTTGTTTTTAATGAGGCTTCCTGCCACATCAGTCGTAACTTAGTGAACGATGCTACACAGCAAGTGTAGAATGGTAGACCAGTTACGAGGAGAGCGTCTCATTCGGAAAACGATTACAAACAGAAGGCTTCCACGACCGAGAGACCATTACAGCTGAGAGACTATCGCAGCCTGGAGATTGTTGTACGGGAATGTAGGGTTTTCAAACTAGTTTAATTTCCTTTACATAATTAAACTAGCTATAATTATAGCTAGTATACTTTATACAAGTTTTAATTGCTATATAATTATAAACTGTAATTTTGCTCGTTATATATACTGTATGGTTATATACATCTCCTTATTGTAATTTTTGGATAATTAGATAATGTAACTAGTTGTAATAAGTATATATTTATACCAGTTGTAATTCTAGTATAACTGACCAAACTACTTCCACCGCTTATACAATACAAGTCAAATCCATGCGTTCTTTTTGAGCTGTAGCAGACGATAACCGTTGAGGTACTTTTACTGTTGGGAAACTAGCACATTTGGTAAATTGTCACAGCTGGATGACTTTTACAGTTGGAAACTACTGCAGCGTTGAACTATTTTCATGATGACTTTAATCAATAGGCTATCACAGCTGAGAGACTTATACGGAGATTATGATAGTAAATGTAAATCATGTACTGTATATTAAAAAAACGACATTCTTCGTCAGGAACTCATGTTTTCTAGGCAATTTCCTGTCATTATATCTTAGCCCCTGATTCCACCGACCTGTAGGAGCATAAGAAACTAGAGGAGGAAAAGATTCCTAAGTGATTTCACGCTACGTCTGCAGACTCCGGACACCAAACACCTCAAGACATCAATGTTTAGCTTCTACGATGGGCAAGGTATAGATTTTTTAAATCTCTACTCAATGCAGAAAGCATTTTATAAATAAATTGCTTATTCCGACGAGTAATCTATAAGCCAAGGTAACATGTAGTGATTGGTAGCATCAAAAATGAAAGATCAAGATAAATGTATCAGAGATTTATTTTACCAATTTCTTATGAATAAAAGAGCAAAGAAAGTAGCTTTTAAATTTAACATTCTTATTAAGACAGTCTTATAATAAAAGAAGAACGTTTCGACCCGTTAGGTCATTCCCAACTTCTGTCGGTAGAAAATCACAATATCTAGTAAAATTCAAAGTAAAATGTTAGGCGATGAAGAAAAAAAATAGCATCATACTATAAACACACAAATACAACCTAAACTAGCTGAAGGGGGAAAGCGGACTGAGTATCATTCAAAACTGGTTTTGTCGTTAAAATATACATGGATTCTAAAATACGAAGATTTATAACACCAGATGTTGATGCAATTACATTGAAATCATTTAAGCGCACTGGAAGATCGCATTTTTCTGCATGAGAAGGGATGGCAAAATGGGATGGCGTAGAGAGAAGGAGGCCTGTTCTAAAACTCCTACCAGCATGCTCCGCAACGCGAATACTGAGGGCCCGTTTAGTTGAGCCCACGTACTCAGACGCACAATGTGCGCAACGATATTTGTAAACAACAGACGAGAGCATGCCTTTGGGAGTTCTATCTCTGTAATTGAAATAAGACCCTATTTTCAACGTATTAACCAAAATAATTTTGAAATCTATATGCATGAAATGTTTAGATAAAAGCAGATGCAATTCCGACCTGTAGCCTGTAATCAATTTTCATAGGTCATCCAATATCGCTTAAGACTAACCATCTGATCATTGGAAAATGAGCTGCTTTCTTACTTTGACCAGAAATGTATCATATGTGTAACAGACTGTGAATCTCAAGAATATTGATCGAAGTCATGAAAAAATTAGCCTTCCTTCTTCACAAATCGCTTGGTTGTTTTAAACAAACTTTGCGAATATTCTCCGCTCCGATTACGGACTCTACTGTACAAATACGTCGTTATATGCCGGTCAGGTGGCACTAAGTACAGGCTTTCTATTATTTACTTGATGGATACTGTAAGTATCCTGCGTACAAATAGTATATTTTTTATTGTACAGAACCTCCGTCTTAGATGAGGACTTCAATCTGTCCTCATCATTACTGTAGGGCTTTAAGAAAGTAAGAACCGAAAGTAAAAGTAAGAATCAAAACCGGTTTAGATTTTTACAAACATTATTTGCGATAGACTATTTATGTGAACGACTCTGATGTACCACATAACGCATTTAAAATCCTCAAAATCCCGATAAACATGTACGCTGCAAACTGACAGACCAAGAACTGCATGAGTGGCTTCAATTCCTACAAATGATAGTGCTGGAAGTATCTCCACATCACACGGGAGTGACACTGAGAGGAGTTCACAAGCGATGCTGCACACAGCTTCAGCTGGTCTCTGATCACAGATCTTGAGAGATCAAGTGAAAGCTTATGGTCAAATCCTCCTTATGGAACATCCGAGCTGATAAGAGACGACAAACGGCGCTCTACTGGCGCTTGAGTGCCTTGCTTCATTCCTGAACGGTTCAGGAATGAAACGGTTCAGGAATGATAAGGTTCAAAAATAAAACGGTTCAGGAAGGAAACGGTTCAGGAATGAAAAGGTTCAAAAATAAAACGGTTCAGGAAGGAAACGGTTCAGGAATGAAACGGTTCAGGAATGAAACGGTTCAGGAATGAAACGGTTCTGGAATGAAACGGTTCAGGAATGAAGAAGTTCAGGAATGAAACGGTTCAGAAATGAAACGGTTCAGGAATGAAACGGTTCAGGAATGAAACGGTTCAGAAATGAAACGGTTCAGGAATGAAACGGTTCAAGAATAAGACAGTTCATGATAGATACGGTTCAGGAACGGTTCACAATTCCCCACACTTCCAGCTGCTGCTTCACGATGTCAACTTTGCGACGGGAGTGCTGGGTGCACATATCAGGTGACGGAAATTACTCAGTGCAGATTGTTAAGAATGCGTGTGATGATGAATGTGAGGATAAACATGCTGGGCATTTAACATTTTTATCACTTTTTTAATGGTACCTAAGTATGACGTGTTAGTTTACTATATCGCGATGTTAAAAAAAAATAAAACAGTGAGAGCACATTCAGGTCGGGATTAGGGTCATCATAGAGTAAATATCGATGCACTGAGGTTAAGTATTCCAAATTAACTTTCGCGGCATAATGGTTTTATCAGAACTTCCTTCATGTGATCTGTAGCATTTATGCTGACATGTTTGTGTCTCGTTCGAACTGAACAGTTCCGTGTTAACAGAGCAAGGATTATATTTCTCATTCAAATTGTGTGCCGTAATCCCTCATGTATTCTGAGGGATTTCATTTCTCATGCAAGGCGTTCGATTTTATTTCTCGCGTGAGCCGTGCCATTTTTTCCGCAAGTTGTGCTATTCTCGCGCAAACTTTGGAATTTTATTTTTCGTGCTAGCTGTGCGATTTTATTTTTCTTGAAAACTATGCAATTTCAATTCTTCAGCAAACTGTGTCATTGTGTTCTTTGAGTGAGCTGTGCACTTTCATTTATCGTGTACACTATGCGATTTTTTTCTGATGTAAGCTGTACGATTTTATTTCTCGTGTAAATTGTACACTTTCATTTCTCATGGAAACCGTACACTTTTACTTTTTGAAGAAACTTTGAAATTTCATTTGTTGTGTATATTGTGCACTTTTATTTCTCGTGGAGGCTTTGAAAATTTATTTCTCGTGTACACTATGAGCTTTTCTTTTTCGCGAAAACTGTGCGATTTTATTTGCCATGAGTCCTTCAGTGTTCATTAATCATTTCTTTAGCAAAGTTAGACCTTCAGAGTACATCACCTGCACAGCACACCTGTACAGCACACCTGGAGCATGTCCACGCGACGCTGAATAAGAAGTGCTGATCAAGCGCTTTGTGAACGCTTTATCTCATCAACGGCCAAGTGAATCCCAAAATATAACTCTATCACAAGCGCTTACTGATTTGATTTCTTATCAAATTTTCACCACGATGGTTTTTTTTTTGAAGTTCATGACCGAATGGAAACATCGTTTAAAAGCTCCGATTTAATTTATCTTTTGTCGAAATTGATAGCTTTTTAAGTTTACTAGTTAAAGCCATTTAATTCCTCTTTCTTAATTCGATGACACCTTGGTGCTATAGTGCCAACGCAATGGTTGTCATGACGGTACAGTGAGCAGAAATTTTAAACAGCAGAGCTTTAAAATAAAGTCTGAGGGGTGTTTTCGGGAAGAGTAATTCCTACAGTGGCATTTCTCCATCAGCTTATCTTCCAATCCTATAATAGAGTCCGCATACATCGCAGTGGTGTAATTTTTGCCCAGCCCTGTTTCAACTGGTTCATTGACGTGGTTTACGAGCAAACAGTTTGTATTTCCCGTATTTTGAGGTAGAACATCACAAATGAGATAACATTTTAAGGGTTATTGGTTATTAAGTGGTCAAGCTTTGTATTTATCTTATATCCGAGTTGTGTTTCGGTACATCTGCATTTAAATTACAAAAACGAAATGTTTCTGTCGCCCGAAAATACAAGCAGCGTTACGGCGGGTTTTGGCGTGAGATTCTCACCTTGCTTTTAATGATCAACTCGAAAGAAATGGTCCACTGGATATGAATTATCCAGTTAATTAATTATGCAACTAATTGATTAACGCCTAGAATTGATCAGTTGGGTTCAAATGACTTTCAGGCAAGATATGATCCAATGGTTATGCATCATCAACAGACCAAAAATGATTCGCAACAAAGATGTTTTCCCAACAGTCAGAAATGGTCTATTGTGGAGATGCGATTCTCCANAAGATTCAGTACGATGCACCAGCCAGAAATGATCCCCTGTAAAGATTCAGTACGATGCACCGGCCAGAAATGATCCTCTGCAAAGATTCAGTACGATTCACCGGCCAGAAATGATCCCCTGCGAAGATTCAGTACAATGTACCAGCCAGAAATGATCCCCTGCGAAGATTCAGTACGATGTACCAGCCTGAAATGATCCCCTGCAAAGATTCAGTATGATGCACCGGCCAGAAATAATCCCCTGCAAAGATTCAGTACGACGCACCGGCCAGCAATGATGAAGCACCTCCTGCGATGTGTACAGAGGCCGCACGAGGTGTGCAGGCGCAGGTGTGGCGCTGATGAGCTTGCAAGTGCAGCCAAGCCGAGCAATATTTCTTCTAAGTTTACTTTGTTCGGTTTTTTTTTTCTACAGGCTCAAAATTATGTAGCACCTCGCTTACCACAGTGCCTGTAGGTAGACTCATTTCGAAGTTTTAAAACGCAGTCGACCCTCTGGTTATGACTCGTCATTTCACGCGAACATCAACTTACACGGATAGAAATTAGTCCCTGTTAATCCACTAATACAATTTGGGTCATGAATACCTAGGACAAATTTCTACCCTTTTAATTAAGTAGAGGTTTGCATAAGGTGGCGTATAATTCAAAGGTTGACTATTGTTATTTTCGCCGCACGTCAAGGCCGACATCCTTTTCTTACTTCGCGAACATGTCTCCTTTCGGGACGTTCAGGTGGAGTCTACTGGCAAGCTCTCGTCGTCCCAGTTTTTTCTTTCCCCGAGGCATCTATGATTTTAGCAGCGCAGTGCAGATGCAGAAGCTGCAATTGGGCAGCTAAAATCGGAAAAGCTCCGACGAAAAATTTAGACTGCGGTGCTGCCGTTAGAATCTTTGAAGCTTATATTTCCATGATTGCTTCTGACTGGATATATAGTTCTATGTGTATGCTCTAGTGCATCTTATTATTGTTTCGAGCAAGTGGGAAAATCTTGATCAATTCATTATTTTTATTCCTTGTGTAGGTATAGCATTAATTCAATTGTGCACATGGTCACTTGAAGGTAAGGATCTAATGCTAGCGATATTGATTCAAGAGTTCTTGTTATAGACAACGTATTCAGAAGTACTGTTGAGTAAGCTTTGAAAAACTCGCCATTTTAGAAAAATTATTGTCCTCATAAAAGAAAGTATAAGAACTTAAACTCATGCGTCAATGTTGACAGCTGTGTCCGCAGTGAGAGGTTAATTAACTGAAGTGTATCAATACCATGAATTTTTTAAACAATTTTCCGTCGAACACACACAACAAACACATTCGCCTGCCTGTTACGGGGTCAAAACTCGCTACTTTTGCTCCATCTCGCTGTTATCGTAACCAAAACATTGCAGGCTCATCAAAACATTCCAGGCCCATCGTTTAAACTGCATTCAAAATCCCCGCATTTTCCGGAGCTTTCTTTGGATCTCCGATGCTCGTCGAAAATACATTCGTAAAACAGACAGAATCTGGAATAGGAGTAAAATTTCAAGGCAACATAGAGCACTTCTCTGACGCAAGGTTCTCTGATTACATGGAGTTGAAGCTAGAGGACCTCGGCGCGATACGAGCTTATGATTGGCTAATCAGTTGCGTAATGAGAACGAATCAGCAGAGCTCGGTTGACGCGTTGGATCGAAACAGAACGCAGGCTTGTAGGCTGTGTGTGTGGGCACAGAACAACGCTCCTTACATTACTGTTTCAGTTTAAAAATTTAAAGTAGTAGGCTGAGAGCACAGAACAACGGTCCTTACATTAGATGATTAGTGTTTCAGTTCAAAAATACAAGCAGTAGGCTGAGAACGCTTTCGCTGTTGATGAAGTAATTGCATGTTTGGAATTTACTGTCATCTGAGTCCAGCGGATACAGGACGTTAGGTGTATTGAACTGAAAACTCATGTTGACAGCAGAAAGTTAAGTTCTCAGTATATATGGAAGGAAAAATACAGTAGAATGGGGTGTAGCTTCGCATTTGGTGCGTGTATCTCGTCGGTCGTAGTACTTGTTTGCCTGTAAATAAGGTTTGGTCATGTTTCGCTAATTTAACGTGTCTTTGGACATTTTCGTTGAAATTTAAAATCAGGAATCTGTTTGAAAGGGAGTGTACGTTCCAAAAGCATGTCTGAAGGACAACTGAAAATAATGAAGTATAACTATGATGTCTCAAGTCTCGGGTGCGAGGTCTTTTTTTCTCATCACGCAATTTATAATATCCAACGGGAACATGGAAAAAAACAGTTGAGAACGAATTTTTGACGTTTACGAAAAACAGGTCTTTCCCATGTAAATAAGAAATCATGGTATTTGCGATGTTGGCAAAGAATATTCAAATTTACTATATTTGAAAAGAAACTTTTCCTTTTCGATTTATGCGGCTAAAAATGGAGCTAACAGTGTTTGCATTAAATGACAATACTTATGTGTTTACTCGGAATGACAGTTTATGTTGAATTTGCAGGGAATGCTAGTGTTTACGATGATGTTGATGATGATCATATTTATGGTGTTAGCAGGGAATGCTAGTGTTTACAGTGATGTAGAGGATGATCATATTTATGGTGTTAGCAAGGAATGCTAGTGTTTACAGTGATGTAGAGGATGATCACATTTACGGTGTTAGCAGGGAATGCTAGTGTTTACAGTGATGTAGAGGATGATCACATTTACGGTGTTGGCAAGGAATGCTAGTGTTTACAGTGATGTAGAGGATGATCACATTTATGGTGTTAGCAAGGAATGCTAGTGTTTACAGTGATGTAGAGGATGATCACATTTACGGTGTTAGCAGGGAATGCTATAACGACCTAACACAAGACACAAATTACATCAATGTGTCAATCCCGTTTGTCCTACTGATTCAATAATTCAGGGAGTTATAGTTACGGTACTAGGATTAGTACTATAGTTACGGTACTAGGATTAGTACTATAGTTACGGTACTAGGATTAGTACTATAGTTACGGTACTAGGATTAGTACTATAGTTACGATGCTAGGATTAGTTCTATAGTTACGGTACTAGACTCCCGGTTCCTCTTGTGCTTTTTCTTACTCTTCAATCTTGAGTAACTCGATGAAAACTTTATTTTTTCAACTTTTCAACCGTACGAAACTGTCCGAGTTCTTCACATTTTAAAATACGAAGGAAATAACTCAACATTTGTACTGAGATACTGTAAATCCTTGAAATTCTATGTCTCTGTCAGTCTAAAAAATGTGACGTTTCGATGTAACGAACATCATCTTCTGACTGAAAACATACAGTTAATTGCTTACAGTCACATTGATATATATGCAAATCTAATGCTTAAGCTACATCAGACGCAATCGAAGTGCTGAAAATCACAGTAAAAAATAACCTGAGACAAAATTTGTCCCACAAGAACACACGGTCAACAACATTGTACAACGGTTAGATAATAGTGTGATAAGTTATATAACGGTGAAATGTACGATCGAGCAAATGTTTCAAGCTTCTAAACTGCGAGCCTATTGAATATTTTCAGAGCAAAAGAGTGATTTGCATTTTAACTCAAGGCAGGTCTAAGCTTACGGATATGTAATGCTTCTATCATTTGAACATTTTTCAAAATCATAATATAGAAATTCTGTATTAGAATATAGGTCCTCATTCGAGAGCTTGCAACTGTGGTCAACATTGAAGTGATTAAAATGGAACCTTGATATTGGTGCGCAGTCAATCTTTTTATTTAATAACATTTATTAAGAGACTCACATTTTTTATACCACAATTGAACTGGTATATGTATCCTGGTATATGTTTCACATATGTATTACTCAGTCAAGATCATTTACCCTGTCTCCGAAAGTATCATTTTTTACCATGAGGTCACTGATTTTACAATTTTAGATTTAGACACAGACTGTATATGTTCAGCCTGAGGATGATGTTTATGACATCGAAATGTCACTTTTTATAGACTGACGGAGGTAAAGAATATTACGATTGACTATTTCAGTAGACATGTTGATTAATTTCCTTCGTATTTTAACACGTGAAGAACTCGGAAACTCTCTCTGAACAAAAAACATCTATTTCATATACTTATGCACTTGCACATAACTCTGTCTTCTTCATCGGCAGCCCCTAAATTCATGTCTAGCTACTCACCTATATCTGCTTGAGGCCAAGAAAACGTGCGCTTTTCGGCAACGATCACGTCGAAGTCATCAGTCCGGCAATTGACGAAGGTGTCGATGACAAACACTTGTTACGTGCTGCCGCCGAGGCCTAGAGACGGCAAATTCCGCCATTTTTGCCCTTAATCGTAAGCGATGGAAGGGCCACCATCTCTACGGACCATCAATCTCAACCTGCGCAATCGAGGGCTTCATTGATCCTTTCCGAGTGCCGGGAATCGGAGAGCAGACCCAGAGATGTTGCACTGCAAGATTAGCTCTGAGTCTTCATAATCTTGTCCATTTGTGCCAGATTTTCTTGGATTTTAAGACGGAGGTGCGTGAGACAGTTGCTTCTCAAAGTGGAATTTTGGGGCCCTAGGGAACGAAATTGAGGGGTGAATTATTGACCCGATGCTACGCAATTCGTTTGAAGCTTTTTGAAAATGTTAGCTTTCAAATAGAATTGTAAAACGAGAATTTCAACTACTTAAAATGACGCATGAAGGCTGATTTGCTCACCATCTAGAGCTAATTTTGAAGTTGATTTAAAAACTGAAAGTTCCTTTTCTAAGAGGTCATTTTATCACTCAAATTATGCTTAGAGGGAATATTGCTTTTGTTGCTTAGAGGGGGAATATTGATGAAATCTTAAATAAGATGAGACATCTAACTCCTTGCATTCAAAGCATCATTTTCTAACAGAATATCATTCATTTTAAGGAAACTATCTAGAGAAAAAATTCCTGGGTACTTCAATATTCAGCCGCCTTTCACAACAAGTTTTTAAATTGCCTTATTAGCGACGGACGAATGAAAAATTATCCTTCAATCGACAGTCTGTCTCTGAAAGTTTCACGTTAGGCTCATGCTCAATTACAGAAAGAAAGAAAAGAAAGAAAAGAAAGAAAAACAGTTGAATATACTGCAGAGCATCTAATTAAAGCAAAGAGGTTGAAGTGAGGGGCCCTGAGCCCTGAAATTTACCTTTATGTGAGCTAGCTATATATTTGACAAGAAAATGTGCTTCTAAGATCATCGGTTTTGAGTCTATTTGACAAAAATTTTGCCATCAGCTCTTCAGGTTTTCCAAATGGCCTTTTTCCGCACATTCTTGACAGGAGCTGCGCAATATAAATCAAGTTTAGAGCCTCGAAGAAATGAATGGAGATGGCGAGCTCTAAAACATGCTCTAACTTTCAGCTCGTATCAATAAGATATTTATTGTGTTACTCTGATGCGTGATAGTTTTAAAAACATGCTAGCATGTTCTTATAACTTATCTTAGGTATCCATTCTCGTCTATTCTTTTATGTTCCCATGTGCGTTGTGACGAAAGAACAATTGAGACCTGAGGTGTGTAGGCCAGTAGAAACAGGATCTAGAAGAAGAAGAAAAAAAGATGGTGAATTATAGGTACATGTCTCCCACAGTAGCTGGCAAGTCGAAATTTGTCTAGAATAATAACAGTAAAAACCTATGATGCCGGTGCACAGGTGATTAAATATTTGCTTGAAATGAGTGTCTTTCAAGTTCCAAGACTTCCTTATGTTGGAAAATGGGCTACGCTATGACTGAATTTCGTCTTTGCCCTGAACGCCAAAGTTATTTACCCGCCAAACCAGTTGCCAAGCTGTGGTGCATCGATACAGCGTTGTGGTGAAAAGCAAGGCGCAGTAAATTCACTGAATTCCAATATCTCGGAGTTGGTGTGGCTGAGAGCGAAAATGTGTCCGATTTGCGAAATTGCCTGGTAAGTCCGAGTACTTTTTGGTATGATTGCGGGTGAAATTTTTAGTGATTCCATTCGTGTTCGTATTGCTAGGCAAATATTTGATCTGTGGTTGTAGATCGAAGATTGGATTTTATCATTTTTGAGCTTCGTTTTCAATTAAAAACAAATAACAAATATAGTATTCTATCAATTTGCAGCGAGTATGTATTATTGCAAGTCTTATAATTAGGACAGATGAGCTAGAGAAACCATGTTTTGCACGCAGCTCAGAGCAGACGCCAGGTAAATGTGTCATTGAACACCAAAGCTGTCTTATCTGTCCGTAATCTCTTTACGGAGCTCTCGGCGAACAAGCCCCATTATACGCGATGACGGTGCCTTAGAAGGGTGTCGGCGAGCCAGAGTGTAAGCACCTTAACACCTTGACCTCGATGAGTTTAACTAAAGTTCAATATTCGACTCAAATCTAAAGTGAATTGTGGTAATATTTCTGAAAACAGCAAGTATTAACTAGGATCGTGTCTTCATTGAAGTTTGATTCAGTATTTATGAAAATTGAGTTAGTGACTACTGGTCGGTCAGCAGCTTTGTGAAAATTCCCTCCGTGTACACCGGTGGCTCACGCCGTGACCAACGTCGTTGCTGTCACAGTGTCATCGAGGCTGGTGGAGGTGATCCTAAACTGAAAGCCTTTGTCTGCTCCAGCGCTTCAGAGTGAGGTAAGACTGGTTAGCTAAATTGTCTACTGTAGTTCTCATTATTGTAAACCGTTGCTGCTGTCGGTAAATAATGACACTATCTGTGAGAGAGATTAATTTTAAGTGTGTCATTGTTTCTAATGATAATTTTGATAGGGGTTACTCAAGAATTACCGTATTAAATTTTTGGTGAAAGTTCGTGAACAAGCATTGGAATAATTGGGTAAAAGATACCAGAGAATATTTCAATTTTTTGCCAATTGACAAATTCTGCGTTAGGAGCTCGACTATTTCCATCTTATATAAAATGAAGAGATGGCAGATTTCAATTTTTGATTAAGTTGAAGAGTGCAGGCTCGCCCAACCGTCGTCAGCGGGTGGAGGTCACAAAAACTATTTTGAGCGCGTTCGCACACATTTGAGTGTGCGAACGCGCTCTGCATTGCAAATCCTTTTCGTTTTGATAACTCAAGTTCAAAAGTTAACGTACAGACTCTGTGTTTTCAGACCCTAAGCTACGGCCATGATTGTCCGAAGGTAGTACTACGGGGGACGGTTCCGATTAAGACCCGCAAAACTTACAAAAAATTCCACCAGCCGGAGCCAATGGTAACCCAACCCAAAGAAGCCCAATCTAACCGAAGCGTGACCAACCCAACCCAAGTGAATGAAAAGTGTGTGTTAAATGTTCCTTTTATAAATTTCGATTGTCAAAAAGTGACAAAAAATTTTGACCAGACCGTGACGTTGACCTGTCGCCGGTCCTATTTGACCATTCCGCGTTTTAACCTATAGCGCCGTCTCTTGAATTGGACGTGAAACTGGAGCGGGCCTTAATTAATCGGAACTGAAGCCGTACAACGTTCACTTCAAAGATTCTGCCTAACCTGTTCAGAACCACTTACACCATTGACCCCTATCTCAGAAACTTCCCTTTTCATGAAAACTTCCCTTTTCATGAAAAAATTTCCTGTACGTACCGTATTCGAATCCCGTCTCGCTATAACGCAAGTGTATCATCTATATCGCTATATTCCTCCCAGCTAAGATAATTTTCCAGAAAATTGAAATGATCATCTCTCGGCTCCTCCATGCCGTGATCATTTTGAAGAATATTGAAATCCTCATCTCTGTCCGTCGTATCATTTTCTGGATAATTGAAGTTTACATCAGTTGACACCTCTCCCCTATTGTGCAATCACGTACTCGTGACTGTCGCTTTATGGGTTGAGATCTGGGCTTCCAAGAGCTGGCGCCAGACAAGCTCCTCAAGATTATGTCATAAAGTAATTTTCGCCGAAACTCCTTTATCTTTAGCTCGGCTGCAACTGCTCCCACAACTACTCGTTAGTTTTGCCGTTTTCGCAACTTCATCGTTCAACATGAAGAGCTTCCTTTATCTCTCTCGAATTGTCAAACTCGCCTAGTTATCTACATTCAAGAAACGGTTAAGAATAAAGTGTAATATTCATATGAGGTACCATGGATAGGTACCCCCTCCCCCCAATTAATTTCTATTTTCCGCCAGTTTAAGATGGATGAGGTCATGTACACGGCTGACGCTTTCAAAGTTGGTCCATTCTTGAGTTTGTGGAAGACCGCCTCCTACCGTAAATGACTCCAAATGTTTTTCTAAAATCCAGCTGCTCCCTACATTCTACGTCAAAATGATACGTTTTATTCTCATCTAGTTTCTTTCGTTCTGATACTTCCCGTCTCTCCTCCATATCTTGCGTCACGAAGTGGATGCAAGCGATAATCCCGTAGGGCAGCAGTGTCGGTGAGAGATAGACAAGGTGACTTCGTAATCCGAGAGAGTTTTCTTCCAGGATGTGGAAGACATCGCTTGTTTCACATAGAAGATACCTACTTTCATAGGGGTATGTCAGTCATTGGAATAAGGTCCGGTCTATTGTAACCGACATGCTAATGGTCCTACTTAATACTCCGACTGCGGCTGGTAAAACTGAAGTTTAAAATTCAATTCGAATTTGAAATCAATTGTAGTACACAATGTTGAAAATAGCAAACATTAACTGGAGCGTGCCGTCATCAAGTTTTGATTTAATAATTATAAAAATTTAGTTTATGATTATTGATTGGTCAGCAGCATTATGAAAACTCCCTCAGTGAGCACAGCACCAGTGGCTCATGTTGCAGTCCAAGAAAAGGTTAGGTAGGCTTTCTTTTTGTTGCAGTAGAATAGGATTTTGGTTTGTTACGGACCACCCTTTTTTCGGTTCACTGCTGTCTTGTTTTTCAGCACCTACTACTTCCTTCTTCAACTTTGATCTTGTTTCATAATTTTCTTTCCCAACTTACTGTTTTTATGCCCTTTCTGCGTAGATTCCGCGTTTCCAACACTCTATCCTAAATGGTGCCTTCCTCCTTCCTCTCTTTGGATCGCATTTGTTGCTGCGGGTAGGGAGGCTAAAACTAACGACTAATCTAATCTGCAGTCCAAGAGCAAGTTAGGGCATATCGGCTGAAATTTTTAAATCAGTAATGACGCGGCATGAGTAGAACCATCTTATGCTGAAGAGGTGAATGGAAAACTCGTTGAGATTATATATTTATCTTTCAAGTAACAGTTGAACTATCGGGTTGAGCAACGACTATTCTGTTGCTAAATCTGCAAATCATAGTTTCTGTTTCTGGCATTGTTCACATTTTGTGACAGTTACACCAAACTTCGGAGCCCCGCTTCACTCTGTTATTCCGCCTCTTTCTGTACCCTCAAATTGTTGAAAGGAAAGCTCCCTATTTTGCTGTGAGAGAAGCCATTTCTTGCATTTGACATTACTAAATGTTTTTCCGGTATAGATATTTAATCCCGTATTAGATTAGGATTAGCATCTCAAAGCTGATGTTTGTTCACAACAATACGAATTCTTTCTGGCTTTACTTTGTTTCGGTGAGATTAGATTTACTAGATAATTTTGCCCCATTGCAAAATTATCTGAATATTCGTTTTTAGCAGGAAAGCATTCAAAGCATCATAAAATAACATAATATTCGGCAGCATTCCCTGCACAACCCCTCCGACAGCAACCCTTACAATTTCTTCAACACAACCCCAGCCTAATTCCGGTATCGATTACCGTTGTATTTTCCCGCCGCACTCGCAATCTTACAACGACCGCAGTTTCAGACGAGATCGTCGGCCGGCCAAACCCAATCTTACTCGGGTCTCGGTTGGCGATCATCTCTGTGCAAGACCGAACCCAATCTTGTCGCAGCAGAACTGGACCCACTTTAGCCACTCGAGCGGGGCGTCGTTTGGTGAGGCAACACTCGGGACCCTCTCGACACTTCCTGCCCTCCTTCTGTACCTGACTGACCAGGGCGGTGCATGCGACGCGCCAAAATTGGGGCGAGGGAAAATGCTGACCGGATTGGCATACAAGAGGGTGGGAATGGACTGAGAGATTTAGGATTGGAAAAGGGAATTGCAAGCGAAATGTGGATTGAATTCGGAATTTTCTCAGAGAGAGCGCTGCGAAGCCTGCGTGCAAGAACAGGCAGTGGCAGTTAGGCGGAAAATGAAATGGTCAGAGTTCTAATCGGAAATATCCTTAAATTCCGGTTGTCGACTCGAATTTGGATGGAAATGAAAGAAAACTGAGGTGGAAAGAGGGGCAAAACTTTTGGAGAATGATGTATGGGGAAAGTGTATAGTTTTCCTATGATAGTTGTGGCTTTAAAAGAAATTTAACTAACCAACACAAAATTAAAGTGAGGCACGGCATGAAATCTGCAGTGTTCTGAGCTGCAAATCCAGAAAAATGGTGCAGAAAAATCATTTTGCAAGTCAGAAATTTTTTGTGCAAAAGGTCTTCGCTCTTGAAGTATTCCACTCACCAGGTGATGAATCGTAAAATGAGTTGCATCAAATACGAATTTCACCGCGTTAAAATTTGACGTAATTGAATTCGTGCGTTAACTTCGGCTACATAACTCAGAATAAAAATAAAAAATTGCTCTGGAATCAAAACTTTACCAGCAGCGGAGAACCACATCAAGCCGCTCTATTACATGATTTAGACAATTGGCGCACGACTCCACTTCGTCATTTAGGCCTTGGTTTATACGAAACATTTTTAAGGTGTGTCGTGCCTCAAACCACCTAGCTGATGGTCAATGCACCTCTCACGACTTTGCTCTGTAGCTCAGAAAATTTTTTTTCAGTATTGTCTTTAAAGTTTCATTCACTCCAATTTGCTGTTCAAGCTTCGAGTCTTAAAAGTATGTTCTCGATAAACATTTATATTGTGATTGTTCCTGGCATGTTTACAGCATTCTCAGTCTTGAAATTATCATTCCACCAATGAATGATATTCATCCAACAACGATCATTCATGTGAAAGTTCATGACGATCAGTAGTTAAGTGATCCGTAATCTTCCAGACTTTCATGTACAGTGCAAGAGTTACGTCAAAATTCATCACCGTCATAGTCATTGGCCGGCAGCAATGTTGTGTTGTGCGCATCGCAGTTACCGTAAAACTACGAATCATAAAAGCATCCTCCTCAACTTTGTCTAGATGGGCAGGCAAGTTGCCTGGAAGTTTGCAGGCTGGCGGGCGCGTCTAAAACTTGTCCGTGTTCCTTGATTAAGATTAGTAAGGAGATAGACTTCCTGATGTCGCCGCACACGCTCGCTTCCGCTGCCAGGCCAAACTTGCGATTGCTTGTGCCTTGGTCGGAATGAGATCACGATAAGCATCCTGGGCCTCAGATGTTGCCTGCGTTGTTATGCCCTAGCCGCGTTCTCGAATGCCCCTTGCGTTCTCGAATGCCCCTTGCGTTCTCTAAATGCCCCTTGCGTTCTCTAAATGCCCCTTGCGTTCTCTAAATGCCCCTTGCTTTCCTAAATGCCCTTGCTTTCCTAAATGCCCCTTGCGTTGTCAAATGCCCCTTGCGTTTTTAAATGCCCCTTGCGTT
>JACJUY010002328.1:4542-25127 GCA_014220935.1 Platorchestia sp. MABIK | reverse complement strand
CCTTGCGTTGTCAAATGCCCCTTGCGTTGTCAAATGCCTCTTGCGTTGTCAAATGCCCCTTGCGTTGTCAAATGCCCCTTGCGTTGTCAAATGCCCCTTGCGTTCTCTAAATGTCTCATGCGTTCTCAAATCCCCCATGCGTTCTCAAATCCCCCTTGCATTCTTAAATGACCTTTGCGTTCTTGAATGTCCCTTACGTTCTCTAAATGTTACTTTTACAGATACCCATAGCACTCTTGAATGCCTCACATTGATTTTAAATGCCCTGAGCATCTTTGAATGTCCTGAGCATCTTTGAACGCCCTGAGCATCTTTGAAACGCCCTGAGCATCTTTGAACGCCCTGAGCATCTTTGAACGCCCTGAGCATCTTTGAACGTCCTGAGCATCTTTGAACGTCCTGAGCNTGCCTGAGCGATGTCATGAAAATTGAATCGAGGCTGGAAGCGAATCTTCAAGCCAATGAGAAAAAAATTTATAATTTCTTGATAGAAGAATTCGATGACATTAGAAAGGAATTTTGAACGGCAAGGAGTATGTGAATCCAAACTAAATCCTGGAAATCTGAAACGAAAGACAGGCAAGTCAGAGGGCACACCTGATGAATTCATTAGACATTAAAACTAAGACAGGATTGCGAGTTTGTAGTCCTGTCAGCAAATCAGATACACTTGAGGAGACCTTCCACATTCTTAGGAAAATGATTTAGACTCTGGATCGTCTAAAGTATTTTTTATCGAATCATAGATGAGGGAAATGATGCTATAATTGAAAAAGTAGCTTAATTGCATAAGGGCACTCCTCAGGAAGTGCCCTCAACACACCTTGTGCGGAAATTCTGCTTTCCCTCAACTCTATACTAAATGATGCCTACTTCCTTCTTCTATTGAGACACCTTTGCTGTGAAGAAGGCTTAAAATAACTTATCTATTCTAATCTAACATCTCTTGTAAAAAATGCTCTTTTTCAGAAACCACTTCAGCCACACAGTATTTTACAGGCACTACCACACCTGCCTCTCATATGAGCTAACCAAATTGTATCTCAATATTCAGTGTGTTCACTCACAGCATGAAGACCCAGCCATTCTCTGGCGTGACTCAAGTCCGCGAGTTGCGTGTCTCCGGACTTCAGAACTACAGGCTTCGAGGAAATTGTCAAGCGTATTTATAGCGCGCCAGAGTGTGTCTATGTATTGTACTCGAGGTACGCGGTATTTCATGAGTCACACGGCGACATCGAAGTCGTACTCAATTGAAGTCTAGTTTTTTTGTGCTGTTTTCGTGGATGTCGCTCACAGAATGGGATTTTACCAATGCTAATTCATTTACGAAAAAAATATCGACAGAACACGCCGATACCTAATCAACACCCTCTCAAAGTTGGTCAATCCTTTTGACATGTAAATTTTACTCAAAGCAGCATTCATAGTCGCTTTATTAAATCAGTGTGATATTCACGCTGAGAAAGGACTGCACCACTACTGTGATTCGCATGTTTGTTAGTTTTACTTCAACTTGAGACCTTTAACATTATTTATTGAGCTCCTTCAACTAGTCATTTTAGTCTCCCCACAGGCAACAATTCCAGTGGCGAAACGACTTTCATTTTGCCTAAGTTCTGCTTCCAAACTAATTTAACTACGCTGCATGCCTGCGGAACCCTAAAATAAAGTTCACCGTGGACAGAGGTCTAAATGTCAAAGACCTCCGTTGAAGCGCTACGGCACGGAAGAGAGCGGTAGGAAAAAGATGGACGGCGATTCACGGGTTTTACCGACAGCTGCGATGAGCATCAGCGCGAGGAGAGAGGCAGAAGGTCAGAGCGAGGTCTTATCAATGATGGATGCCTGAAGTTGCGAAATGGGGGCTGAGATGCGCACCAGTAAAGTCTGCCCTCAAAACTCCCCAGCTTCCCTTCTGCTGATGTGCTGCTGGCTGTGATGATCCCATATCTAACCTCGCATTGCGGAGGCTTTTTCAGCCTTCATTCTGTGTCGCCTTGCTACCAGCACATCAACTACTAAAATCCATTAGCTCTCCTTAGTGAAATGTACCTTCTTGAGAATCGTCTACTTTTGATTTGCTATCAAACCTTTAATCTGAGACACGTGCATGGCGAACCTGGAACTTGCATCTTCCTTCACTCCATTACTCGTATTTACAGAGACTGCGAGATTCTGATTCCTGTGATGGACGTAAGGCTCCGTCAGCTGTTTCCCCCCATCCAAATGAATAAAAATCTCATAGAAATGAACGATTCTTCTCCTCGCAGGTTATATCAAAGATGTGCTTCGACATTGTTTGAGGAAATTGAATCTTGAAATTCAACATGGTGTAGTTTGAAAATTGTTGCGCGCTAGAATCTTGCTCCCTGAAATATTTCATTTTCTATGTCGCGGAAGTCCATGTCATTTTCATGTAGGTATGATAGACAATGTCCAGAACATGCGGGGAAAAATTATTCATTTTTCCAATTTGTTTGATTAGTGGGCGTCTATTAAGTACAATTAAGTGAATTTGTTCATCAGTTAAACATTTTTCCTTTGAAGGACTCTGTCTAGAATAGAACTAATATTTTCCATAAATTAAAATGTTGGGCATCAAAGAACCTCATCAGCCTGGACACTCTAATGGTTTCCCTTGGCAGTTTTCTGTCGTGAATAGTACATAGCGTCAATGAATCTCTCAAATTATTCTATTTTTTCAATGATTTAATTTCAATGTGGTGCACAGACTGAGGCCGCTACTAATCCACAAGTTGCAACTAAAGATTTCAGTGAAGTGTTTTCAAGGAATGAATTGCAAAATATGATAACCTCTCACTCGAATCTATTCTAACAGATCGGGTTTGTAGGAACAGTTGCAATGTTACTGCATCTGTAATGGTAGTTGAGTCCCTTTCATGATTTTTTGCCTGTAGAGAACCTTCAAGTCTTCTTAAACCAACATCAAAGTAAACTAGCTCTTTTTCCAGACCTCCAAGAAAAAAATTGAAAGTTGAAAAAACAAATCTCGAAGCGTTTTTTTTTAGCCTGTGCATAAATACTAGGCGAATATCGGTGAATGTGAGCCTGCTGTTTCGGACCTCCAAATCTTTTTGCACCTTACAAGCAGGCGGTAAGAAGACGTTGAGGTCGCGTTCGTGTGTCTTCACCCTTAATTAACAGTGGGCTGGTGTAGCAGTGAAACTGATGTTAATGATAGTGAAATTGATGAAATGAAGGTACCCGAGAGCGAGCGAAAATATGTACAAGTAATACTTAAATTAGTGCGAGTGTTTTTCAGAATCACAGTCGAGTCAGGCTTGCTACTTACTTAGCCCCCCTCCCTCCTCAGGGGGATACAAATATTGTATGTATGAGAATTAGCGTTCCAAGGTGAGGAAAATGTGAGGTCCTCTACTGATAGTAAAGTGTACCATCTTTTCGTTTAAATTAAATGCTATTCAAAAATCAAATATTTGATATTCTATAGAACCTTTGACATGCTAATCAACGTAATGCAACCTCAATCTAGCTCCTGATTATCCTCCTTTCTACAACCAACCAGTAACACAACTTTTCGAAACGGTTCGATTAAGACAAAGAGTAAACGATTCATTCTAAGCTTTATCTTGACGGCGCCGCCATTACTTTGTCTGCAGAGCGTCTCGTGTCGGGGTGTGATTATCGATGCTTTCTATAGTTCTCAGAAGAGTTCTTGGGCGCTCTTCAATGCTGTTTTTAGTGGCCTGCCTCGATATAGCCTCGCAAGCACGCAACTTGGGCACGAGAGCAGTGTCGTTTTTTGCAATAATCCGAAAATGAAGACGTTCTCACACGTTCCGCAGCCGGCTGTGTCCGCTGCGTTTTGTCTCTGGAGCGCACTGGTTCTGTGTGGGTTCTGTGTGGGCTGGTGCCATTGAGGCGTCATCCTAGCTCATTGTGTGTTAAAAGCTCGACTAGGGATTTCATTTCACGTTATTGCAGGTCTAAGAATAATAATGAAAGATCTTTGTGCTCTTCCTGTTGATTATTGCCGACTTTTTTTCGATGTGCGATGTAGTATAATCAATGTCGTTAATTAGAGTTCTTCTCACATGAAATCATTCTCCGTTACTGTGAGTAACGTTCTATGTGATGATTAGAAAATGGTCATAAATATGTTCCAATTATTTTAACTAAATTGACTTCAAGTTTTACTGTAGCTCATAGTTTTCCGATTTCTCTTTTACGCTCGAAAAAATATTGATGATCGCTGCAACTGGTTTCTATGGTTCTTCCCCTAGTTAATTATTTTAGAAAAAACATTGCTACGTGTTCGGAAACTTGGCAAAAAATAACCCTCACGATATACTATGGAAATAAACCTTTGTTTTTTTAGTGTTCGTGTAGCTCTGTGAATGCATGATCAAGTAGTTGAATTTAATTTTGAATCGTTTGAGATTTTTTATTGTTTGTGCCAAATTGTTCGATTAACGCATTTGTGCTTCAATCGATAACATTTTCTGAGAAGGAATATGTTTTTTTTTGCATACGAAAAAACGCCCGGATGATAATCCTTCATCAAGTAGATCTACATGCAAACTTTTCTAAAATAAGAATTCCCCTTACCGTCAAGTATTTTTTTCATGTTCTATCCAACAATTTAGAAGCTGTCCCGCTGGTAATTTAAAACACAATCTACACCACCTTTCATTCCCTTGCACTCGTTTTCTGTGAATTCATTTTTCTGCTGTTGCAGCTCGTGTCTTTCTAGACCATACCTCGCGCCCCTCTCAAATCCAGAGTTCCCGAACTCCCCTCGTCCAGTTTTTGTTAAAAATTAATCGGACTCGACATCTTTCGACGAACCCAGGCACCAGTTTGGGCGCTTTGTATTGCTTGATAATTCTCGAAGTCTGTGACATGTTTCGGTATAGAAACGAGCTTCTGTTGTATTTTTGTTTTTTAAGCTATGGAATACAGAACTTTGTGCTGGAGGATGCGAGAACTGGGGTATAAAAATACACGCAATTCCTGATTTTAGTTGATGCGAGAACTGGGGTATAAAAATACACGCAATTCCTGATTTTAGTTCAATATTGTGTGCCTCAGAGAAATGAGATTTTCGTTGGTGACTCAAGTGAGAAACTGTTGGGTTACCTCAACTAAATAAAGGCCTTTTCTTCTTTCAGTTTTTTGCTTTCTGCGCTATCTCTGCTTTGTCTTTTCTTCCCCCTTCTTTCATAACTTGCTGCTTCTATGCACAGGGTATCCTGCGTGAGAACACACCTTGTGCGTAGATTCCATGTTTTGTACGGTGGTACAGTGGTTAAGGGATCGGCCTTGCATGTTGGAGGCCCGGGTTCGTATCCCGGCACTGGCGCGGCGATTTTCCCCGTTGTGTATAAGGGAGAGCTCAAGCACAATACCCCACTCAACCCAGGTGTCGGAAATGGGTACCGGCTTCACGGGGGAACCGTCATGGTGTCCTATATATAGTGTTAGTTATAAGACATTTGAAAAACCAATGCTTAAGGTCATATGTATCAGGCTTGATTGGAAATAAAGCATCCTAAGATGCCGATGTTTGTTTGTTATACTAAATGGTCCCTTCTCTTCGCTATCTTGTGATCGCCTTTGTCGTGGCTAGCGAGTCTCAAACTAACTAATATAGAAATGAAAATTTATTCGGTGGCAGTGTTTGATCGCTGTTCAGCCAACAACATCAGTCGATTTGGTGTACGCTTTACAACTGATTATGATAAACAATCAATTCACTAAACAGCTGTTCTTTCAGCTAACTACATTACCATGCTATCAAGGCTAAATTACCTGGAACAAAAATTTTCTTCATGCACAGCATAACACGGAACTTTTTCCAGTACGACGACATCGGGAGATATAAATCATGTGAACTATATTATTGTATCGACAATTTCTCCAATTAGTCGAAGATCTAGTTAATTACTAATTAATAAATTTCACGAAAATTACTTGAAAAGAATGTACTGAATTTTTTTCCCATTTATCGAACAATCACTTAAATCAAAATTGATCAATTTTATTATGACTGAAATTTGTTGATAAATTTGTTATTTTTAAAAGCTTTTTGTAATTAATTATTCGAAGATTTGAACTCTTTATTTTTTTCGCGAGTGTACTTCACATAGAATCTTTGGCCTTGGTAGGCCATGCGGAGATATGAGGCCTTGTGTCAAGCAGTCTTCTTCTTTCCCTCCCTCTCTTTTTTCTTCTTTCCTGTCTTCTTTACCTTTGCAATCCCTCAATTCTTCCCTCCTTCTTCCTTCTTTCCCTTCCTTCTCTTCCTCCCTCCCTTCTCTCATCCTTCTCACCACCATTCTCCTTTCCCCATGCTCCTGTTTCCCGGCCTTCAGTCACTCCTCCCTCATTTTCCCCCTACTTTCCCCCTTTACCCTCCTCTTATGGTCTGCACCTGAAGTTTTGCCCAATACGACGTGCTTCAAAACAAGCAAATTAAGACTATTTCCGTGCCAATTTTCTCGGTAGCGCAAAGGTTCAGCAAAATACGCTCTTCATTCGAGAGACAAAGCTCGCTCTGATAGAGTTCTTGCTGGAAACACAGATGTTAGTGCATGTCTCTATTTTGCGCTTTCAATCCAAACTTGGGAAGAAAGTTTCCAGATACACATGTCACTGGGGCAAGAAATGTTCGCCACGCTTTTTAGAATTATCGCTAAATATGAATCAAATATCTCGCAAAACTCACGTCAAAATCTACCGTCGTCAGCCCTCTTAGTAAAGTTTTGTGGCTAAATGATATAAATGTAGTCAGTTCCATAAAAATATGATACCAAAGGAATAAAAAAGAGGAAGAGGAATAATTTTAGCGTGTTGGAAACCTAATAAATTAAGCAGCTCAATGAAACGGCCTTCAGAATTCTATCGGAAAAGTTGACATCATCCCCCTCAGAGGGATACAACTTTTTTATCTATGGGAATTAGCGCTCCCAGGGAGATAATACAAGGTCCTGAGCTGAGAGTTAGGTAGGCCTCCTTTTTGTTGAAATAAGTTTTGTTTTGTCAAGGACCACCTTTTTTCGGTTCACAGCTGTCCTGTTTTTCAACACCTGGAACTTTCTTCTTCAACTTTTTCTTCTTTCATGAACTTCTTTCTTTGCTTACTGTTTCTGTGCACCTTGTGCATAGATTCCGCGTTCCCTCAACTCCATACTAAATGGTGCCTTCCTCCTTCCTCTCTTAGAACATCTTTGTCGTGGTTAAGAGAGGCTAAAACTTTCTTATATAATAATAATAATAACCCTTCGAGGCTATTCTTCTTTTTCCCAGTCTAATGTTTTCGCTGATGAATGTTCAACTTTAGCCGCCCTCTGCAGGCCAATATTTGGACGGCAAAAATTATAGACGCCTCGGCGAAAATGTTTGAATAAGTTCTTATAAGCCTTCAGTCATCTTTCCTTGGATAAAATGTCCAAGAGAAAATGATTTGACTGCTTGTCTCGATAATAACATAATCTCCTGACACCTCGTATGGTTGATTTATCATTTAAGGACCTTTATGTTGAGAAATTTTTAAAAACCAAAATGCCGTGATACAATTCATGCATTAACTGTCTTGTAAATAAACGGTTTTTTTCTTATTCCTGTTTTTCTCTTTTTTCAATTTTTTTTTCTGTTTTTATTTATTTTCTTTTTTCTTTATTTTCTGTTTTCTTTTCTGTTTTATTTTCTGTTTTATTTTCTGTTTTATTTTCTGTTTTCTTTTCTGTTTTCTTTTCTGTTTTCTTTTCTGTTTTCTTTTCTGTTTTCTTTTCTGTTTTCTTTTCTGTTTTCTTTTCTGTTTTCTTTTCTGTTTTCTTTTCTGTTTTCTTTTCTGTTTTCTTTTCTTTTTTCTTCTTTTCCATCTCGTGCGGGCGGCCGATGTCTCGCGCCACCAATTTCCTGCAGGAGAGCAGCAAAAATCAGCACTGATAATATTATTGTCCGTTTTGCTTTTTAACACCCTGCATTTTTCTGAATTTTTGGTCCGTGTTGGAATCCCTAATTCTAAATTGGTCGCCTTGCATCTCATTCCCGGGACTAAAGATTGCCATGTATCACATTCCCCTGGCTAAAGATCGTCTCGCATCACAATCACATGCCTGGGTTGAAAGATCGCCTTGTTTTCTCCATCCCATTCCCTTGGCTAAAATTGCCTTGCATCACATTCCCCTGGCTAAAATTGCTTTGCATCACATTTTCCTGGATATAATTGCCTTGCATCATATTCCCCTGGCTAAAATTGCCTTGCATCACATCCCCTGGCTAAAATTGCCTTGCATCACTTCCCCTGGCTAAAATTGCCTTGCATCACATTCCCCTGGCTAAAATTGCCTTGCATCACATCCCCTGCCTAAAATTGCCTTGCATCACATTCCCCTGGCTAAAATTGCATTGTCTCACATTCCCCTGGCTAAAATTGCCTTGCATCACATCCCCTGGCCAAAATTGCCTTGCATCATATCCCCTGGCTAAAATTGCCTTGCATCACATTCCCCTGGCTAAAATTGCCTTGCATCACATCCCCTGGCTAAAATTGCCTTGCATCACCTTCCCCTGGCTAAAGATTGCCTTGTATCACCATCACATGGCTGGGGCCGAAGATTTCCTTGTATCACCATTACATTCTTGAGGCTAAAGATGTTCCCGTCGTGGCACACATTCCTGCCCTAAAAAGTGTCCTGGCCAGTATTGAATGCCATCGTCCTTGCACAGAAAATACATCACGCTCAATAGAATTTACATATAACCATGAAACTACTGTAATATACACCATCAATTTATTAAAGCCGAGATCATTTATCAGACGTTTCCCTATCGAGGTATTAAAATATAACACTTGAGTAGTGGATGACTGTAAATTGCCTTAGTTTAAAAATCAATATTTCTATCGATTAATGATGTTTAGAACTTCTCACCATACTAGTTGCGTTTCACAGACGCTTATTTTTACTCAGCAGATCCTTGCAACTACAAAAACATTCTTTTGCTTCTCGCTATTACTGAGCTCTATAAGAAAAAACAGCACAGGGCATAGGATAGGCAATAGGTTTCGGCTTCTTAAGTTTGTCCGTCCCATGCGTTGGAAGACTGGCGCACCCAGGAGAGATACTGTTAGGTTGCCTCAGCTATAGATAGGCCTTCGGGACTTGTCTTTCCCACGCACTTTGCTTCTTTCAGTTGTCATGCTCTCTTCACTTTCGCTTCTTTGTCTGTTCTTTTCCCTAACTTAGTTTCTAAGTGCGCTTCACCTTGTGTGTGAACTAACTATCTTCATAGATTCCCTGTTTCTACATTTCATTCTGCATGGTCTCTTCCCATCGCTTTTTGAGATCACCTTCGTAGTGGCCAGGAAGTCTTGAGGCATTCTGATAAATTGTCGAGAATGTGCTCCTAGTTACTGTTGACGAACTTTGTTGAGAGTTTTACTCTCCAACTCCTGTACTTTTCATGAGTACAGGAACAGTGTGAGAGCACGCACTTGACCGATTTAACACATCACCTGACCACGGTCCAGATTTTCATCCATTTTGTCTCGTCGTCGTAACGGTATATTTGGAGTTATCTTATTGACGTCGACTAGGCTACGCCACGTATTGCAGCTCGAGGCATGACCAAGTTCATTTGAAAGTACTTACTCAACCAGCTGCAATGATGTGACGATTTGAAATGGTTGAAAATCCGGTTTCAACGTTGTCCACTTTTAGTGTTCACTAACGAACTGCCTTGCATAGTCAACAGTTTCCTTTCTCGCATTTAGCTCTCGTCGCAGTTAGACATCCTCACTTTTCCCTCTTATGTAGCTCCGAATCACTTCTGATCTAACACGTTAACTGCGATAGGTTAAACTGAAGTTGAATATTTAATTCAAATTTAAAGCCAATTGTGGTAATCAACTTTGAAAATAGCAAACATTAACTGGATCGGACTTTTATTCAGCATTCATTGAGTATTCATAAAAAATGAGTGAGTGACTGCAGGTGGGTCAGCAGCACTATGAAAATCACCTAAGTGACCACCGGTGGGTCACTTCGCAGGAAATGTGTTAACTACGTGTGAGGACCCGAGCTGAAAGTTAGGTAGGCCTTCTTTTTGTTGAAATAAAATGTTTTTTTGCCATATTAAGGACCACCTTTTTCGGTTCACTGCTGTCCTGTTTTTCAGCACCTACTACTTTCTTCTTCAATTTTTACCTGTTTCATGAACTTCTTTCTCAACAATTTATTGTTTCTATGCTCCTGTTGCATATATTCCGCCTTCCCTTATCACCATACTCAATGGTGCATTCCTCCTTCCTCTCTTCGATACGTTCTTTTATTTAGCGGTTAGGGAGGCTTAAACTAATATATAATCTAATCCAATCTTCTGCCGAACGCTATTTGTGTATTTGATTTATAAGTCCAAGGGGCTTCGACGCTTGATATCCAATTACGGGAAACAATTCGCGGAAAAAATTCACGGTTCCGAGTCAGAATATTTTACTCCATCCAACCTTCCAAAAATCTAACTGTTTCATAACTGATGCAACATAAGAACTCGAATCTCACTATTATAAACGTTTGAAAAAATTACACTTTCATACGAACTTCTTTTTATTCGTATGTCTAGACTCTTTTCCTAACTGTTCAATCCAAGTAAAACTGAAACACAACCCACGCCGTCTGTGCTGCCGATGCAGGGCCTATGCGGCCTTTGCTGCAATTGTATTCTTTGCCGTCCTCTCGGGCACTGTAGCGGCCGGCTTTTTGTTTGAACTTCTGCAATGCGCTCATTTTTTCCACATCGATGAAAGGAAATGCGGACCAGGCCTGATTTTCTACAAATTTACGTCCTAGAAGCGGTGCAGCGTAGGCTCTTCTAAGTCGACTTAGGAAAATATAAAAAGCCAGCGGTGCTGTAACAAGAACGCAAATGTGCCCAAGAACTTTTGGTTCATGAATACATAACGCAAGCCGATCGACTTCAATGTAGCAATGAGAATCCACCGGTAAGCTAAACATTGCACAGCAGTAAGCATAGACAGGCAAATTCTCTTCACAAGTGCTATTTTTGGCTTGTAATGGGACTAAAATAGTGATTCTGGCCGTGAAGGGTTTCGTACATTAAGCTGGCTCGGCGCGTGCACCAGGCCCATAGTGCCCATGTACCTGTGAAATAAAGCTCAAATCATCTCTCGTGTCCGCCAACGCAATGCATTTCTAATTACGCTGCAGAGCGCCATTAAAAAACTTCATTTCGACGGTAAAGGTTAATCAGTTAAGTCGTTTTTTCCTAGCTGAAGTGTCTAGCGGGCAGACCTGAAAGGCTTCAGTCGCTAATGAGGCGAGGCCTAGTCGTTACCGTCTATCGATTTTTGGCTATTAAAGCCACTGACTTGGGGGGGCATCCTTCCTGAGTTAATGAGCCAAAATCTGCGCCGCTGCCGAATGCAAGCCCCGGCTTCTGCCAAGTGGTGTGTTGTCGACTAAATGCGTTATCGGAAATTCATGCAGTTGCAATCACGTGTCGCTAACTGCAAAGAACTTGTTATTTATCTCAGAATATGTGCCATCAACATTTGTACTCCTGAGTGCCAAAATAGTCTCAAGTCTGGGCTTTTCCGTGGAAGAATTCTTCTAAAGCACGAGGAAGAGATGCGAGGTGTCGCTATTTGACGCGTTTAGGAATATGCTGTGGAGCGCAACTTGCTGGCGCAGTCATGCCAAACCGAGAGCGAAACTCAATTTGGCAAGCAACGATCTGAAGGACCGTAATGTTTCGCAGTTTTTGCGTCAAACACTTTTGTTCATTTTAGTCGCTCACTGGTACTCTTTGACAGACGATATAATGTCAAAACTAAGCAGCACTCGACATTTTGCGTTTCCAATTCTTGCGCTCTTTGAAGCCAACGATTTGCCGTAATTTGCATTTTAATTCAAGCTCGTGCGCTAGGCCTCTGACGTCCGTCCTTTGACATTTTGATGCTCTGTACTCACAGCACAGGAAGCCATTTAATTTTCATTTTCGGCATATCAATCAATTAAAAAAACTTCTTAAACTTTGAATACGTGAGCAGGGTTATATGTGAGGAGTGCCTGGAGGTAAGGAGTGCCTGGAGGTGAGGAGTGCCTGGAGGTGAGGAGTGCCTGGAGGTGAGGAGTGCCTGGAGGTGAGGAGTGCCTGGAGGTGAGGAGTGCCTGGAGGTGAGGAGTGCCTGGAGGTGAGCCCTAAGGGAGATACAGCCATTGTAATCATCAACTCTACCAGATGGAAGGAGCGAGGTCCCGTGCTGAGAATTAGGTTGGTCTCCTTTTTGTTGCTATACCGGGTGTCCCACAAAAATGTCCCTGACTTTTTTAATTGATTATATCTCCGCTTCAAATTAACATGTTGAATTGTCTTTTTTTCACAATGTAGTAAGTTTTGTTTCCTTTTCGAATAATTTCAGTTTTTGAAAATCTTTTAATAACCCCTTTGCAGTGATCGATTTACTGAAAGAGGTAAAACACTAATTGTTCAAATGAAAAGTTTCAAAACTACGCTGGTGTTCATTTCTCAATACCAACAGTTCATAATAATTTCACCATAATGTATCCTGCATACCACCAAGTGTGCATCACCTCCATCATTAATAATTCTTCGACAACGAATTGAAGAAGTGTTTCAAGAACTGAAAGAAAATGGTGAAATAATCCACAAAACTCTTCGTTCAATGGTGGCTAGAAGTAATACTTGCCTTGAGAGAAATGGAGGGCATGTCGAAGGACACTAAAATACTTTATTTTATTTACACGTTATTTAAGGTAATGATTTGTTACTGCTTTAAATTTTTGTTTGTTCGGTTTTTAGGAAAGTCTAAAATAAGAAAAAATATCATTATTGTTTTAGAAACTTTTCCTTTGAACAATTTTTTTTCTGCCCCTTTCAGTAAATCAATCACAGTAAAGTGGTTTTTGAACGATTTTCAAAGACTTAAATTATTCGAAAAGGAAACAAAATTTACTACATTGTAAAATCAGACAATGAAAATATGTTAACTAAACCTCTTCCCCAACAACTTTTTTGTTAGAAACGTTTCTTTTTCAGACTAATTTTTTATTTCGGTTCTAAATAGTATTTTTGATGCTGGTTATGAAAACAGTTTGTAATTATTTTTTCTTCCCACTTGTGTGGTAAACATTTTTTTTTTAATACCTTTGTCGGCAAAAACGAGTGACCCCCTTCTCCTCCTCACTTGTCGAGAAATAGTCATTGTCTGATGAACTGGCAGAGATATCAGATGTATTCAAGCTTCTGAGGGAAGGTTCATATTCACTATCTTTCGTTGAACTATGTAGACATTTGGGGTGTAACACTTGAAAATGCTACAAAAAAATGAATGCAAATGTGGATGCAAACAACACCCATCCGACGACAATAGCTGTTGGAGCAAGTCTGGTAACAATGTCCTTAAAATCCCACAGCTCTACCCTATCGCTTCTGCCAGACGTACGATTTGACGAAAATACTCTTTTCACACGTAGAATGGCTTACAAAGGATTACAATCGACGAGTATATACGTATGTAGCTGGTTTTTGAAAGTAAAATTTTAGACAAGTATACTCGTCGACGGCTGGAAAAAAAACATTTTGTTAAGACGAGTGTACACGTTTCTGCCGGGGAAAGGGTTAAAGCGGAGATATAATCAATTGAAAAGTGGGGACATTTTTGTGGGACACCCGGTAGAATTGGTTTGTGTTGGGAAAAAGATCATTTTTTTCAGTACACTGCTATATTATTTTTTATAACCGTCTGACTCCTCACAACCTTTCCTCTTACCAGGGGATCTTGTATGAGAACAACCGTAATGCATGGATTCTGTGTTCCTTTAAACTATTTATCAAATGTTGCCTTCATCCTTCCTCTCTTCGAAACACCTCTCCTGTGTTTCGCTAGTGAGCTGAAACTAACTTGCTAGAAATCCAGACATTGAGAAGTTCCTGCGACTGCGGGGTTCCTAAAATTCTGTCATTCCTGAAGTCAAGGTGTACTTTGAATTGTGGAGCCACAAATTTTGCGCCTTGTTGGATTAAGTTCTCTGAAGATTTATATGCAATAATTTCTGAAGAAGTACGCCTGAAGGTGACGAATGTTAGATACTGTGCACCTGGGTAATTCTGTGACCGGCTTAGGCAATTGAACTATTGTATCTATGGGAATTAGCGCTCCCAGGGGGAAAATGTGTGAGGGTCCGACCCGAAAGTTAGGTAGGCCTTCTTTTTGTTGAAATAGATTGTTTTTGTTTTTTGCTATGTTAATGACCATATTTTTCGGTTCACTACTGTCCTGTTTTTTCAGAACCTACTGCTTTCTTCTCCAACTTTTGTTTTGCTTCATGAACTTCTTTCTCAACTCACTACTTCTATGCCCCTTCTGCATAGATTCCGCATTCCCTATCTCCATCCTTAATGATGCCTTCCTCCTTCCTCTCTTCGATACGCTCTTTTTTTGTAGCGATTAGGGAGGCTTAAACTAACATATAATCTAATCTAATCTGTTGAATGAGGAACACTAGTATTATCAATTGAAATGCTTTTCAGTAAAAAAAAAGCTGTAGGAATCATTGCGAAAAGGGCTATGTTTCACCATCCAGGCCTGTGCGTGGGAGCGTGAGCAGGAGGGCAAGGTTCGGCGCATCTGATTGTGTGAAGTGGGAGGGAATTGAGCAAAACTTCGTGGAAAGGAGGTGTGCAAATGGACGTGAATACGATTGTAAAATTTCGGCATACCAAAGTATATGAGAGAATACAATCGTACAAAAATATTTTTGCGACGACTTAAACATACACGACGTTAGTAGAAGCATCACTCAACGTTAATTTATAAATGTTGTTCAAATAAAAATGTCAATTGGGAAAATCTATAAATGAAATATGTGAAATGTTCATAAGTAGAGGTAAATAGAACCATTATTAATGAAATAAGTGAATGCATATTGATTATAGGTTAAAAAATTGTAATTATGAAGGTAATTAGAATCTTAACAGATAATGGCATACTAAAATATCACTGCTTATAAGCTGAATTAATCGCGAAAAATTATAATGCTGGCATGGGTCAGGTGAGTTGGATGAAATAGTCTTAATAAACATAATCCTGATAATGTTAATAGCTCGGAAAGTTTTTGTGTGTTAAAGACATGCAATCTGAAGTATCTCATAATAGAAAGATAAATTAAAATTTCGTTTAAATGTGCCAGCAAAAAAACAACTATTTGGGGATAGTAAATAGAATGCATTCTTACCTGCAGATGGAGGGGGATGCAGTGAAGTATCTCTGGACTTGCCTTTGTCTCTACATACTACCGTTGTTGTGAAAGAAACATCGTCCGAAAAAATTTATCTTCCCTTGTTCAAATTCAAGAACTGATGTAAGAATAAAAAATGAACAAAATGAGCATCAAAACGCGGCATTAGAAAGTTCAAAATATCGTGAATAAGATGTAATCATTGTGCGCTTGGTTTTCTAAATGTGTCTGTCTTTTGTGTTAACGCACACTGCAATTGATGTGTTTGAAGTCTGTGGTCCTTTAGTTTCATTTTCAAAAGCTAACATCTGTAGTCAGGGGAGTAAATTGGTCAGCAATGTTGGAATTTCAGAAATGTCGTAATTGATAAATACCAAATTATAATTGTGACTTCTCTGCTCAGCGATCATGTAATAGGAGATAATTTGTGTGAGAACTGATTTGACAAGTTTCAATCGCATCATGTCCCAAGCATGTTAAACGAACAGGTCCTACCTCAAGTACACAGAAAAACCCTAATAAAAAAGGGTCACGGAGATGCAAATTTGTCTGTCCCCGAACTTGATGAGCACCTAGAACGATTTTAATTTTGCAGGTTCATTGTGGCGTAAGCTGTGTTTGTGTTTTACTCATGCAAATTGCATCATCATTTATATGTTTATATGGATGTGTGCCGCTCCTTCAATCCGAGAGTCTCCTGCGAATTGAAATTAACAAAGGAAAACGTTTTGTGACAATTCTGTTACATTGTGTTTTAAGAACGTTGACGTATAGTTGTACGTCCCTGCATTGCATACGAGTGAGCATAAAATTTCAGTACTTCAGGAAAGAAAAATATGCCCACGAGTGCGCACAAAATTGTGTTATTTAGACGAAAAATATGCTTAAGACCCCAAGTGTACGTGCTGCCACCTAAGCTCGCCTATTCTCTAAACCGTTCTTGCGACCGACGCAGCGTTTGGTCGAACATTTCACGAAATTTCGATACAAAGACGCGACTCTTCCATGCCGAGAAGTTAGCACGAGCATTGCGCGAGCGGGTGACAACAACGAAGTCCTTCTTCTCGTGAGCATCATTGTCAAATGGCGTCCTCGAGCCCAGGCTGATCTCGTGTTTTCTGAAGCTGCGCGCGTCTCAATGCGGGCCTTCAGCTTGAAATTTATTGAATCATCCGCCGCACGGTTTTATGCTCCATCTTGAGAGCTTCATTTTATGGTCTATCCCTAAAAGGCAAATTAGGGCTCAAATTTGCTAACATCCTTAAAAATGTGTTACCGTTTCGTCCTGATCAAATCATGTCAAGATCGGAAGGTTGAGTTTTGTTTAGTCGAAATTCATTTAGAAGAGTTTCAGTAGTACGTCTTATTACAGTACATACTATATTTCTGAATTTTTTAATAGAACATTTTCTAGCAAGGCAGCAAAAATCATTTAGAACAATTTGGCATGGGGCAGTGTTTTACTTTATTGCAAACACGAAATTATGGAAGCAAGTATCGTGACTGGGAGTGTACGAGAGCAAGTATAGTTCCTGAAGTAGTGAGTTAAACTACCTGCAAATGACAAAAATTTTGACATGCAAATGACGGGAAATTACCGCTGGAAACAAAAGCGGCATTGAAAAGAGTATTGTAATTTACCGATATTTTCGAAGATCAAACGTAGATTTACGCATGAAAAAAAACGATAAACCAAATTTTGCCTGCTATGACTGTAGAGTGATGAGCAAGGGAAATTCCCCTCCATTATTGTCAAGGTAATGCAAGTAAAACCTTGTCTAAAGTTGCGGCAGTTATGGGGCTTCATGTCAGAGCAAAACTTCGCTAAAGCACGGCTCTAAAGAAAATATACTTGAGCAGAACTGAGAAAAGTTTCATCATGATGCTTGAACTCAGGATAAGATGTCATTTCAACAAATAATAAACGAAAAGAGAAGTAGTTTAAGCTACACGAGCAAGCGTTTGCAGTCCGTCAATCTTCGTGAATTGTAACTAATCTCCGTAGATATAATGAGAGAAATTCACTCTGCTTGGCTTATGAAACTCATCGGGCAAGGCATATTTCTAATAGATTCGATGTTACTTTTAATAACAGTAGAGTTGATGACGTCTTAGAAGGCTTTATCAACTTTCTAGTAAGTTTCAAATGCATTTGAAACTTGCACCTTTTTCGTTTAACGGTTGTGTCCCTGCACACGTAAGAAATCAAGGCCAATCATTTATTTTTCTTGACAAATTTAACTGCAAAAAATAAGACCTTGTCCGAATCAGTAATAGTATTCGGCAAAACCTATTACTTTTTGCTTTGTCTGTTACGCAATGGTATAGCATTAAACACAAAATAATTTAACTTCTTTCAAACTATGGTGTGAGAATGGTCTACGTGTGGAACCCTTCAGGGGGAGACAACTGTGGGAACTATTAGCTTCCACAGTGAAAATATGAGGTCTCAACTTGATGGTTAGGTAAGCCTTCTTTTTGTTGAAATAGAAATTTTGTTTTGTTGAGAACTCTCTTTCTCTGGTTCCTTGCTGTCTTATTCTTCAGCCCCTCTAACGTTCTTCTCTAACTTACGAATTCGATTCATGAAATTCTTTCTTGATATTCTGTTTCCATGCAAAATGGGTGTTGTGTACGACCACCTTATGCATAGATTCAGTTTCCTTAACTCCACACTAGCTAGTGCCTTCATCCTTCCTCTTTTCGAAAAACTTGTGTTATGGTGAAGAAGGCGTAGGCTGACTCATCTAATCTATTCTCAGTGAGTAACACCGATATGATTTCCAAAGAAATAATCCTTAAACACGATGAGAGACCCTGAAGATCGTTCGTTTGAATACCTCTGGATGTTGGCGCTCCTCGGTGAAATCCTTTTTTTCACAACTGAATCGCTAGCTCTTGAAGGTTATTTTCTTGTAGTTATACGAGGGCTATCATTTTCTATATATTAAAATATCTCGTAGTCTTTGGAAGTGTATAACTCTGTCTCCTGGTCAGAGTTTTGAAGTCGTGTGCGCCTACCTACTTCCAGTCAGTTAAAACACTTTCCAACGAATGCAGAAAATAAACTTTCAATCAACTAATAACTAATTTCAGCTACTTAACTATCACTCAACTAAAATTGCGTGGCAACAGTTATGTCTTGCAGTATGTTGTGTTTTGAGTCGAGACGTGTCACAAATTTCTATTGGCTCCAATCCCAGTCACAATAACAGGTTGGAAATTTCCATCTATGAGAAACCATCATACAATTGTGTTTTTTTTTAAATAAGGAAGCTTTTGAACTGCGATCTTATTCTAGGGCTTGGAAAGGACCGTTTAATTTTGAGATAAAGTTTTCTTTCGTAATATTGATTTTAAATTTACCAAGGAGCAAATATTGGATTCTATCGCATTTATCCTGGTTATGTGAAAGTGCATTTTTCAAGTTTTATCTTGGTGTGTTGTAATTCTCCGATTAATTTTTGATAAACCAAAAATTCAACCACTAATAAAATACCACTCTGTGTCCCATCCAATATTACACTCTTAGAGCACTCAATATTTTTCTCAGCACCATTGACTCATTTCCACTCCAATTTTCCGATACACAATGAACCAACTCACTTTCAGTTTGCTTTTACTCCATTGAAGAAAGGGAATCTTTGGGTCACGTGAGCAGGCAGCAAGCACAGCTACTCAGGCAGGCTGTGTGCGGTTGCTCAGTGATGGCCAAGCCCCGCCCCTTGAAGGTCAGGCAGCACCAGACGCAACTTCGGTAGCACGGGAGATGAGTCGGCTGAATGTTGGCCGCTCACGTGGTCATGTTACGGACTCGTGCCATGAATGCCAAGCAACGGACGTGACTGAAGAATGAATTTTGTGCGGTCTAGTACTTCGTCCTGGAAAACCAGATAATGAATAAATGATCACTTGCGTTGTTAATAAAGGCACGAGAAAGTACGCAAGAGGACATTTGCATATTCCCCCATTTTGTCAATTAACGAACATTTTTGCCCTATTTCCAACTTGAAACACAAATTCTGGTTTTCTTATGCTAAAAAACAAATTTTTCTCCACCAGCGGGTTTGTTTGACGGATTGCAGACAAAGAACAGAAGGGTAAATTTCAACTGTTGGCTGTTTGACGAAAGGAAGCGCATGCTGGAGGGTAAAAGCAAGCAGCTCCTTCAAAATACATTTAACGTCGCTGTTAAATCAATCCACACAAGCTGATTATCATGTTCCCCTAGTGTTGACAAATGTAAACCTAAAATTTATTGAATGGAAAACTTCTCATTTTAACCTTGTTGTTAGAGCTAATTCAACGGTGTAATTGCAAATTTGTTTAGCTGTCAACCAATTATATTTATTTTATACAAAAGTTTACGAAATTGTTCGGAAGCAGAAAAAAGTCTCAAATCCATGTTCGGCAAACTGAACGAACGAGGCTTGATTGAACTACAAAGGATATTCTGAAAACATATTTTGTTTCTCACTTCCCTAAGACTAGGGGGACGAATACTCACCTTGTTGTTAGTTCAATGTGGACACTAATTTTAAGCTCGGAAGCCGGCTTCTTGTCAATACAATCCTAGCCCAATAAAAAATAACTTGTGCCCCTAATTTTAAATTCTGTATCCGTATTTCGCAGTCTTCGCGTACGATTTAAATATAAACTAGTTATTCTTTCACCTGCCTTTCGGTGTGAGAAGAAAAACCTATGTTAGTTTACGATCTCTTCTTGGAAGCTTTCCGTGCAGCGCGGCTTTGCATCGGCTGATCTTTTGTTTTTTATTCCATTTAACAACATCGCTCACAACATCGCTCACAACATCGCTCACAACATCGCTCACAACATCGCTCACAACATCGCTCACAACATCGCTCACAACATCGCTCACAACATCGCTCACAACATCGCTCACAACATCGCTCACAACATCGCTCGGATGACCCAAATGTTGGCGACGTCAGCTCACGGTGTCAACTGGCGAGCTCGATGCTTCAGGGCCTTTAAAACACGTGGATTTATGAAGTGCAAAGTGAAAATAAATTTAAAATTTTCTATCACAATATTTTAATGCGTGTGGAAATGAATTAGGAGAACTCTGAATTCGTAGTTAAAGAGACGCTGTAACATTCCTGGTCTAAAGAAACCAGTCAATTTTCTCTGGAAATTTTGTGCACCCGTCACTGTTTTCGCACAGTAAAATTTTTGTTCCTGCTATCAATCCATCTCTGTAAAATCGAACGAAATTAAAAAAGCAAAATAAGTTCTCCTTCAACTTATCTTGATGGTATCCTGTATGTACAACTTCGTAATAACCCCCCCCCC
>JACJUY010002327.1:95490-110376 GCA_014220935.1 Platorchestia sp. MABIK | reverse complement strand
CTGTGTCCTGGTGGGTGTGTTTGAGCCTGTGTCCTGGTGGGTGTGTTTGAGCCTGTGTCCTGGTGGGTGTGTTTGTGCCTGTGTCCTGGTGGGTGTGTTTGTGCCTGTGTCTTGGTGAGTGTGTTTCTGATGAGGACATTGTGTCTTGGTTGTTGTGGTGAAAATGTTTTATCTTAGAATTCTGCAGCGCAATACGTATGTGACAGGAATTTCATTCTCTTAAGAGCTGTTCTTTCTCAGAATGTCTCTTATCTCAGTGCTGCGGTCTTTGCTGTAGTGCTCGCGGAGCTCAGTAGTGTTTTGCGTGAGCAACGAACTGAATGAAGCTGAATATTGAACTGCTTGTTGCCGTGCTGTTCCAGGTATTTGTGTACTAAAGATATACGAGTGGGACAAGTGTGCTGTAGTTGTACATATTACAGGTGTTCCGTAGCTATTGGAGTGCTGCAGGTGTGCTGAAGCTGTAAGTATTGCAGGTGTGCTGAAGCTGTACGAGTGTGAGCTACTGGCGCTAGAATGCACGACCACAGCAGCACAGTTCCTGACGCGGCTGCCTCCCGCCACTTGTCAGCAGCAGCTCTTCACGGCCATCGCGCGCCTGCCGAGGCCGTCTGGCAAGCGTTCCTTTGCAGTCCTTCTGGCCAAGCACGAGGCTGATGCCAACACCACCAGCTGCGTGTAGCTACACCTGCGGCCCCATGGATGTGTGCAGTGGCTATTAAATCTCTGTATTGTTAGTGTTTGTAAATTTATTATCGCGGTTAATTTGTGCGGCGTGCGTACCTACCAAAGCCGTTTGCATGGAGCTCGTTAGTGACCACACTTTTCTACCAGCAATATAAGATTGCATGCGTACACGTTCACCACCGCCGATGTAATGCATCACAAGCATGGGTTACAGCACCACTTTAGTGCGTTTTAAATTCCTCGTTCAGGTCGAGTTTCTTCGTTTCTCTATGATATTTTCACGCGCTTTAGGATCTTTTACTCCATCTTCCTCTGTGCCCAATTAGACCCTTTTTGTGGTTGGTGACGCCCGGTTGCGAGAAAGAGTTCTCGGGTTTGCTCTATAAGTTATGCACTATTATTTATCCCCTGTCCTGTATTCCGCATTCAATTTCATAGATTTTTTTTGCCTTGTTTTCCTGCTGTTTTGTCTCCAAGTCTTGCCCTTTGTTGGAAAACTGAAACCGTGTAGTTGTTCAAGCTATCAATATAAAACTATTGTCACAGTATTACATCCCTATAACCCTTAAATAGCCGTTAATTCGCCGTAACTGCGTGTCTCTCAAAAAGTGTCCTCAGTGCAGGGTTTCTTCCACGTTGCATCTCATAGAAGCTGTTGTTTTTTGTGGAGCGATATTCGGGTTGGCAAAACAGCTCAACTTCATGTCGTACGAAATGATGGCGAGTCTCATGATTTCTTACTGAGCGATGATGAAAAGAGGTTCATGGTTCATATTTACAGTACATTTATCAATGCATGTTTTAGAGGAAATTCTTGTGCAAGTGAAGGTGGATTTTTTTCCGAGTTCTGTTGCAGACGGTTTTTCGTAGAGGTTGTTGTTTCAGTCATGTTATAGGGATTTCTATTCCATTTATATCCATTGCTGTGTACACGAAGGGGAGCCTTTCGTGCCTCTAACGTGTGCATTACAAGCACTGAAACGTCCTGAACATCCGGTTGTAAAATGACAGGCGCGGTCGGTAGTGGGTTGCAGGAAATATCTTGTATTTGGGTCTGAACGTTTATACTGGTTTTTAATTGCTAAATTCACATGGAGAATGACGTGTGGTTTGCTGACTAGAGATATTTTAATCGAATTTGGTTTGCCTGTAATACTCCACGGTTAAGCTTACCATGTATGAGTAGGCGTGCGTAGAATGGTTTGCTTTCCAGCAGGTTTTTTAAAATCTGTCCTTGAAATTCGATGCAATAAATAGCAGAAAATCGCAATTAGTAAATTTTTAGATATTGTATAAGAATTCGTAGTTTTTACGCAGTAAATAATAATGTGAGATTTTGGTTAGTGATGTTGAAAGATGCGTCTAGAGAAAGAACTTGAAAGGATTCTTTCATTTTAAATTGCATTCGAATTGTTATTCCTGAGCAATATTATTTTGTAGTTGTTGAAAATTGTAGAATTTATTTGCTATGAGTTGAATGTTCGTGAGTTCAAACTCGAGTACTACTCAGCAACTCCCGGGATAATAGGAATTTAAGTGTCTACTGTACATACTTTACGATTGGAAGCATTTTTTTTTTTTCAAGTTATCATGTAGTAAATATTTCTGATGGCTTTATTTCTTGTGCGTGACTTGCATTTCGCCGCATGAAATTCGTAGCTGAAAGGCAGGTAGATCATACGCTATGAATGTGCTGCACTCCGCGTCGATTTCAGGGGACGAGGGAGCAGTTTCATTCAAAAAATTTTTCTCGCCAGGTCTCTAACTCGTTACCAGCCGACGTCTGAATTTCTTCCCTTAATTTTTTATTGTACAATGAACTAGGGTTTTAATAAAGTTTATTTGGTGCTAAAACTGCTCAGTAGCGTCTGTAATCCATGTTTTGAAAGCAGAACTTGATTCCTTTCAATATTCGGCTGCTCAGAAGCCCGGTTTTCAAGTTCCCGTATCATGAATTTTGTTGATTAAAGATTTATCTTTTTTTTTGCCCGTGAGAGCGCAATTCGCCTTTTTTAATTGTGACTGTAAAGTTTTCGTAGGCCTTGCAGGGCTGCTCCTTAACAGCGCGCCGCGTGTCTTGGGCTGAAATTGGCTGTAAAAAGTGGAGTCATGAGCTAGCCATCTAACATCTGTGTTCATGTTTAATTCAACTCAATTACTTCAATGGCTCTACGGTGACTTTTTGTAAGTGATAATACTTGATTCTAATTGGCTCTTCATCGTTTTTGCTGAATCCTCGTCTCTAATTCTCCTTGCTGGTTTGTCGGTTTTTGAAAGTTTGAGATTATTTAATTGCTTACGTGGGCCAATATGACGCAGTGGGTTAGATGTATTTTTCATAAATTATTGTACGTCTTGTACCACTTATGTATTGACGTTTCACTATTGGTATTTTATATTTTGATTTTAATGTATTGACTAGCTGGAGGAAAAATGACTGGGAGACCTGCTTTTATATTGAAGGAAATTCGTTGAGCTAGGTTATTTTCTTACTCTGTGCTTTTTTAAATTGACTTTCATTCATGCTAATATAAGACTACTAATAACTTGAATCAATTATCCATTAATCATCAACTATTAATTCTAATCAAATTGCAATTATTTCGCTTCTTTCATACTCGTACTCCATTTTAATTTTGTTGATTTCGGCGCCGCTTCTTCCTGATTGTTGGTTCAGGCAAGAGCTAAACTCTCCTGTTGAAGGTGACTTTTTTACATGTCAGAATTTTCATTATGATGAATTTCAAAGTTGCCATTTCTTAATTTATTCGTCACATTTCGTGGTGGACATTGTTTTATCTGTTTTCAAGGATTTCTCTGGTGAAATGGCGTTATTGGCGTAGATGTCTGTGTTGTACATAAAAGTTTGCTGTTGTATGTCAGTACAAAGATTTTATTTAGACGTTGTCTGCGGCGTTGAGAAGTGGTAAACTCTTTGTTCGTGCCCATGTTAAATATTTGCTTACTTGTACGTTGCTGCAGAGGGAGTTGGGCACGGTGAAGTTTTCTTTCTCTTTTTGTGTGCAAGAGTCAGTCCTGGGTTTGGTTTTGAGGTTGAGCACTTTTTTTTCTCTTCACTCTTGAATGGCTGGTCAAAACTGATCGCGTTGATCTTTCAACTGACCGTTGAACTGATCTTGCTCGAGTGCTGTTGATACGTTCTTTTTTACCATTGTTCAATTTCATTTATTGACAGGTTTTACTTCAAATTTTTTACTTGTTCAGTTTCAGTTGTTGATAGGTTTTGCTTCAAATTTTTTCATTGTTCAGTTTCATTTGTTGATAGATTTTGCTTCAATTTTTTTTTGTGTGTGTTCAGTATGATTAATTGCGGGGTTTGTTTCAAATTTGAATTTTTTCCTACAGAGTTCAGTCTCGTTGATTAAGGGGTTTTGCTTCCTATTTTCTCTTACGGTGTTCAGCATCTTTGATTGAGAATATTACTTCCAATTATTTCTATCATTGTTCAGTGTCGTTGATTGAGTGGTATTGCTTCCAATTTGTTCTATCAGTATTCAATACCATTCATTGAGGGTTTTTAGTTTAAGTTTCATTTACTAACCTGCTCCTTGCCCTCATCCATAAATAATTTTACATTTTGAATTTTTTGAATTAATTCTGCATAACCTATTTGGGTATAAAGGCCTCATTTATTTTTTGCATGATTTCATTTCTTAAATCGAGTCTGTATCGATCATTTATTTCCAATTCAGTTTGTAGTTTCAATAATTAACAATCTTTCTAATTTTAGCATGCATGAAAATTTCAAATTTTTAGTTTCCAAGAGAAGAGCTTTGTTTTCTCCTGGATTCCGAGGAATCAAAAGCCAAAAGCCTTTTTAAGTTAACTTTCTACGTTAAACCTCGCCTGAGCAAAACGTCCAATTAGATATAGGAAAGGATTCACGTTTTTTTTGGTCCATGTGTTTTAACAGAGGCTGAACGTAGTCCTGTGCAGAACCTGCTAGCAATGTTTGTTTAGGTTTTATTCATTTCTACACTATTTTAGCACAGAATTAATGGTCATCAATGGTTGTGTGATATTCAAATTTTCATTTTAATTGTTTTAGGGTATTTGTGAATTAAGTAAAACAGATAGTGCGACTAATATGTTGGCTAGTACATTACAATTTTATTGTAAATATTTAAGAGCCACAAAATGAAGAGATCTGATGAACTTGCTTTAGCCGACTCCGTTACGAGTGTTCAGTGCATGTTTCGTGTTTATTTTCTCCCGTAGGATTGTCATCTGTTTGTGCATGCCAACCGTCATCGACCCGTCACAGCCCGCTAAATTTAGATGAGACCTGTGCGCGTTTTCCAACTTCAGTCGGGCAATAAATTGCTGCTGCATTTCAGCAATCGCAATTTGAAAACATATCTTGTGTAACTAATTGTTGGTAACTTCCAAAAATTCGTGCTCATTCAGATTCAGATGTAAGTTTTAAAGATGTGGCATACGTTGGTTAGTTGATTGTGTTTGGTTGGTAAACGTCAACGGTTCTCGCTAAAAGCCTCTATTGGTCTTCAAAAATACGTGGTCACCCATTGGTTGAGCTACTTTGACGTCCATTTTCTTAGCTCCAAGTTATTTATTTTTCGTCATGTAGTCTCACGATGACCGTCATGACTCGTTGTTGTACCTTGGATAATTTTAGTGTAGAATTTAGGGTAGAAGATGTTTTTATTTTTGTATGGATAATCAACAAGGTTTGCTACTTTTATTCATTATTGGTCTATATTGGTGGGCTGTGAACTAGCTCCAATTGCCATATCACTCTTGCCTGTACATCACCAGCGCAAGTTGATTTTCGTCAGCACAAGTTCTTTATCGATGTTTAGTGTACCATGTCGTTATTGAGGGACTGTTGGTGCTGTTCTTTGGAGTTTTGGATTTTATTCTCTATTGGATGTGGTCTCTGTCATTCATCAGCTTGGTGAGATTTTCGTGGGGTTCATTCGATGAGAAATATTCTTTTCTCCCCAGATGCTGATTGCCAATGTCTTAAATACTGCTTAACACTTTATTCTTGTTGGTGGAGGAAGAAGGCCAGATTTCAATTGCGTGTAAGATCAGGATTCTTTATTTCAAAAGTGACTTTCATCGATTAGTGCATGGATATATTCAAAATCTAAATCATGTTGTGACCTTGGGACCGAAATCATTCCGCTCAGCTCTTCCTTGACTCAGTATTGCACTAGGCGTAGGTGATATTTCTTCCATTCTAACCGCTTTCAAAAGTAGTGCGCTGAATCAAACTAGTATATCGCAACGTGTTTAATTTGAAACTTCTTCTCTTCAAACAAAGCACTCCTACGCTATCTTTCAACATGCCTTTGTCATGTTTCGGAAGGATATGAGGTAACTTGGAGGACCCTGTCTCATTTCAAGAAAGATAAACTTGCAGTTGAAGCTGTGCCAGAAAGTAACATGTATACTCCCGACACCTTTCACAAACCATTTTCTCGACGTCTTAGATGATAAATGTTAGTAGTAACGGTGGGAAGTCTTTAAATGTTACAAGATATGTCTCTGACAGAAGTGAAGCAGTATTTCACTTCATGAAAGACGTACCGTAAGAATCTAGGGAAGTTGAGGGAAAAAATTAGGAAATTAGGAGTAGTTTAGCCGTCGATTTCATAGTGCTGCCTCTCGCTCCGCGTGATTTTCTGCAAGTGTTGATAATTTGTCTATAAAACTGACCGCCCTTGTTCCTGCAGTTAGTCCAGACATGTATTTCTGCTTCGATTAGCAGATTAAATTTAAGGAGTTTCTGCTATGAAAATTGCTGTTGATGTGGCATTTATGTTGACCGAGTTAATCTAAAGTGAAAAAAACTTGAAGGTTTTAAGAGGTAACTCTTTCAATTTAATGATAATTTAAAACAATGATTTTCTTTGCTTGTCATTGCCATAAATAAGGTGACAATACGGACGAGTTTTCTCACGGGACGTGTGTGTTTGTTGACTGACAGCTGTTCAATTGTGTTTGTGTTCACCATTTGCGCTGCCAAGGGGAAGTTGTAAGGTTGTTGGAGACTAGGTAGGCCATCTGTTGAAATTAACTAGGTTTTTACTCTGCTACAGACCCTCTAAATGCGATTCACTGCTGTCCTGTTTTTCAACGCTTACTGGTTTCTTCTTCTTCAACTTTAATCTTGTTTCACTAACTTCCTCCCTGACATGTTCCCATTCCCTGTTCTGTGAACTCCTTGCCTGATGATGCCTTCCTCCTTGCTCTCTTCAGGGTACTTTTGCTATGATTGGGGAAGCTCAAACTGACTTACCTAATCTCATCATCTTTCGGCGAAGTGATGAAACAAGGCCTCCTTCTGCTGGGTTAGGCTGTTATTTTCCTCAAAAATATTTTGGGGAAATGCTTTTGACTGGCTCGTCTAATTCTGTTGTAGCGATCTTAATCAAAGCTTGTTGTTAGATTATGGTATAATGAGTCATGGAATACAAATGTAGCTGTGAATGAGAAATTTCTTCAGTTTACCCCTCAGGGGGATGCAACTATTGTATCTATGGGAATTAGCGCTCCCAGGGGACAATGTGAGGGCCCGAGCTAAAGGTTAGGTAGGCTTTCTTTTTGTTGAAATAGGATATTTTTTGTTTTGTCACGGACCATCTTTTTTCGGTTCACTGCTGTCCTGTTTTTCAGCACCTACTACTTTCTGCTTCAACTTTTTCTTGTTTCATGAACTTTTTTCTTAGCTTACTGTTTTTGTGCACCTTGTGCATAGATTCAGCGTTCCCTAATCTCCATACTAAATGGTGCCTTCCTCCTTCCTCTCTTAGAATATCTTTGTCGTGGTTAAGGGAGGCTAAAACTTTCTTATATAATAATAATAAATTTCTTCAGTTTTTTGATCTATTTTATAAGTTCGTTATCAGCTGAGGGAAGGACCTGAACATGATGCGTTCTTGGCCTTGATGCAATATTTATCATAATTTGAAAGTCGTCATGAAAACTCCTGCCTTCTACACATCACAAAATCACTTGTTGTCTCTTGTAGTCGTTTCTCCATGAAATTTGAGTGCTGTTCTGTCTTCCTGAACAAGTTCTGTGCGTGGAAAAAGTTACACTATGTCTCATAGTATTGGAATGATTTTTCTGTAATGTTTCGTATATGGTTCTGAAAGATGTCAAACTGTCAATTCTTGTCACATGCACCTGACGCATTGCCTCGTGCTCGAGCGCCGACCCCGCCATATTGTCACAAGTTGCCTTCACTACGTTCTTCTCGAGTTCCTTGACAATGAACTCGCGTGACGGTTTTATCTCAGCGCATGCCAAACATTGAATACATTGAAAATAGCTGACAGGCCTCGCCTCTCTCGGTCGTTGCTCGCCACCTCGACGTTTTTCTGCTCCATTTCCCTTTTTTTTGCTTGACTTCCAGCTTGTCATGAGGTCTGAACTGCCCCTTTTATCTTTCTCTGGTCAGAACTACCCTGCCCCTCGTATGTGACCTAGTGCTTCTTTTGAGATTCGCAGCCCCTCACCGTCTGTTCTCACGATCTTGCCTAACTCCTACACCTTGATTCCGAGACATTACCAGGGCGATTCACCCCTCTCACCTTTTTCTTCCATCCCGTAACTACTTTCTACTTCTCCACTCGCTTGACTTGTAAAATCGTCCGAGTCTGGGGGAAGGACCACCTTTTTTATATTAAGGTCCTTTAATATCTGGGGGAAGAACCACCGAGTCTGTAATATCGTCCGAGTCTGGTGGTCACTTCTTGTATTCTCACTCTGTGTTATGCATGAACCCTTGTGTTCTCGTTCTTAGTTATATGACATGTATTTTCATTCCAGGTATTGTACAAAATGTATTTGTGTTCTGTGTATTATATGACCTCTTGTGTTCTTTTTCTGTGTAGTATTTGGCCTTTGGAGATGTTGGAAACTCCAGTTATATGTAGATAGCCTTTTGTGACATATCTTTCGTGCTCATTTCGCGACCACTTCTTAGAATTTCTTCCTCTTCTTTCCTGATGACCCATTTCACTTCATTCCGTTTCCATGCTTTAATCGCTATCTCTTCTTAATATTTCTCCGTGACTTGTTTCTCTACGCACGCAGAGTATCCCGTGTGGCAACACACGTTGTGCATGGACTCGCGCTTTCTACAGTCCAAACTAAATTATCCTTTTTCTTCGCGCTCTTGAAGTCGTCTTGCAGCGCATTGTATATGGCATATACCAAGCCTTTTTCTCTTTTAGCAGAGAGTGGCTGAGTTTCATTGACATGATACTCTTACAGGGAATGTACATGATAGGGGTTCCCTAGGCCCCTAGTCACGCCCGAGCTTTAAGGCCTAATTTTCCTCTCGTTTAGTGCCCAGGTAACATTCCACTGCAGGGAACGACCCTGATTTGCCGCGTCAGCGTTTTTCACGCCAACCGTTGCGCACAGCGCTCGAACACGTGCAGGAAGTACAGAACGTAAGCGCTTTGTACACTCGGCCACTGCAAGGTCTTGCAGCGCAAATCTCTGGTAATGTTCCTTTCGCCTCTTGGGTGTCCAAGTATACCTTTCATTGGCAAGCGATGACCTCTCATTTATTTATACTTGTCACTTGCAGTAAGGTAGTTGCTGAACCATGAAAGTGTGCTGTATTTGGTGCTGTTTTGCTATACGATTTAACTATTGATGTAGAATACTGTGCCAGGATCGAGCACTAAATTATTTGCTATTTTTTCTACATCCCAAGGAATCAATGACTAGCGAGTTATCGCTATTCCTGCATACCGTTATGTTATTTGTAATTTCTACATTTCCACTCTCCTGTGACCGAATGTTCACTTTGTGTGAAATAGTTCTTTTCATGTTTCACTAGGATGCTTACATAGTTTTCTTCATCACCTCTTCGTACTACAATAGCTACTGCACTGTTGCAGCGTATTGTTTATTAACATTGAGGTAAACAGCATGAAGTTCATTCTAATCTATTACTATCAGAAGACAGATGGTCTCTTTCTACCTTGTGCCTTCAGTCGCTATGGAGTGATTGGTGATATTACTAATTATGATTTAGCTACTTCAAGTTCCTTATCGATAAGTGTTGCCGTAAGTGAATGTCCATTCATTTTGAAACGTATCAGAAGGGTCGTATGTTAGCATCTTTGGAAGCCCCTTGGCGTTGTACTCTTTCGTCGTTGTATTCGTTGTACTCTTTCCTCTTGGCGTTATGTAACAAATTTTACCAGTTCAAATTTAATCAAACTTTCGGGTTTAATTCGGGCAGTAATTATACTTAATACACGAAGTCTCAGTGTGGAATTACGGTGAAAAAATTTATTCTTTGTCAAGTATTTGGGACTTGACGCTCATTAAACTATTTGTGTAGTCTTATACTTCCTTGAATGAATTCATGTCGTTTGCGTCTGTCTCGTGGGCAACTTTTCGCTCCTCAAGACCCATTTGGGCTTGTTTCTAAAAGTCATTCATTCCCCCTACATTCCCTTAGGTAAACGACGTTCTACTGCAGTGCACGACACTCGAAAGCACTCGCTGTTCCTAGCGTCTTTTCTTTGTTCGTTTCGAGATGATACTCCTCGGAGGGCATAGGATAAGCAATAGATTTAGATTAGTTAGGTTTGTCTGGCTCCTCCAGTTTGCCTCGGAAATAAACGGACTTGAGTACGTTTATCTTTCAGGCCCACTCCGCGTCTTTCAGTTCTCGTGTCAGTTTTGCAACTTCGTCTTTTTCTTTTCTCCCTCTTCAATCTCGACTTGCTGTTTCTATGTGTAGAGCACCCCGTTTAGTAGCACACATTGTGCATTGTTTACCCCATTTTATAGTCCAGACTGAATGGTCCCTTCTCTTTGAGGTCGCCTTTGTTGTGAATGAGGGTTTAAACTAATATAAGTGGAGAAAATATTGGCTTCTGAAGACACCTTTGTTACGAATAAGGGAGTTTTAAGCTAAAATAGTTCGAGATAATATTGGCTTCTGAAGACGCCTCTGTTGTGAATGAGGGTGTTTTAAACTAGTGTAATTCGAGATAATATTGGCTTCTTTAGACGCCTTGTTCTTTCGAGTACGTCCTCGTCTCTCAGAAAGCGAATCGTAATAATGATCATCTCTCAACACTCGATGCATGCTTCAGAGGTATTTCCAACTGCTTTCCTTTTTCGATACAGTAATTATTACAGCCACTGCAGCTGCAGCTTCCTGTCAAAACGCATTTTATACTTTGATACTCTACTAAGCATTTTCAAATGTAAATTTTCCCTGTGGTGTACGTCATTCTACTTCGTTTGAATTAGACTACTACCTGGTTTTTTAATTCTTCAAATTCTTTCAAAAAAATTTTTTTTTCAATTCTGCGTTTTGTTATAGCTTGTTTTTTTCTGAGATTGAATAGCTAAACAAAACATATTGGAGAGCCATGATTTTTAAGGTGCTAGAGAAGCGTGTATTATCAATCACCCATTTTGGCTCAAGTGTAACTCTTCAACTCTTTGTACTTTGTATAGGTCGCGCTCGCTTGAGTGATAGTTCTGTGTAGTTTATAAATGTTCTTATTCTGTATATGCACTGCTACACTCAAGGTAAGTACTGTTATCTAACTAAGAAACTTACATACTGTGCCCTGCTCTCTGATAATTATAATTACCTGTATTTTTATCCGCTGATAATGCAGACACATGAGGAACGGCTTCGCTGTTATATAGAGAAATGAGTGTTAAAGAAGTCATGTGTAAGAAAAGTGCGAGTTGCGATGAGTGGGGAAAAGGCAAGAAAATAAAGCTACTAAAGTGAGATAAGAAAGTACAAGATGTAAAAAAAATGTGAGGGCGCAATGATGGGAATTTTGGTATCAAATCTTCCTTGCTCTGAAATTTGCGGGCGAGGTTGATGAATGATACAGAAACATTCCCCTAAAGCTGCTGTCATATCATCGTTTCTTATAACCTAGAATTGATCATACGCATAATGAATAATGCCTTCATACTTACACTGAAGTGTTAAGTAGTCTCGCTATATATTTAATCTATCTACTATACCCTACGGACGTTTCGATATTGTTTTCTTTAGAATAGTTCTGTTCCCGTAGGTTTTCCTTATCTTGCATAGCTGTGTTTAATAATCTCTACTTATACTTCACTTTTCAATGTAACCCTTGAGAACCTTAATTTTGTAATGCCTCTTCGAGTTTAAAAGCTTTTATTGAACAAAAGCTTGTTATGGGAACACTAGTGTTTCATCCTAGAAGAGGAGAGGTAAAATCCTCAGTTTTACTCTATATCGTTGTGACTCGAATCGCTTGCGGCGTTTGTGGGATTTAGTGACGAAAAATGCCGTACGTTCAACAATTTGTGCCCGTTTACTTGTTTTAATTTTATTCAAATCAAATAGTTTTATGTATTTGTGTAGGTCTGATCATACTTTCTGTTCAACACTCCCGGAATATTGGGCACGCAAAATTATTCAAGCATGATACTAGCCATCTTCTTCGCTGATGGATGTCATCTTCGAATGTGAATGTTCATTTCGCCAATTGTTGCTGATTTTTTGCACAAATGTGAAAATTTAATTCGTTTGTAATCCTACGCATTCGCGCTAAATTCTACATCTTGTATTGAGGATTACAATGTTCTGTTAATGACTGTTCTGAAACTTAAATTCGAATGGGTTACGAGGGTTAGACTTTTCATGGGAGGGCTTGCTCCTCCAGAGCTTTTGGAGTAATGTGAACGCTCCCAGTCACACCGTATTCGAGTGTCGTCATTTCTACCTACATGCTGTATTGTCCCACAGTCGAACAAAATAGTAATAATTACAAAAATAAGAGGGTTTCATCCTACAACAGGGAAAGCAGAAAGTTCGTCATTAAGTGTGTACAAACACAGTGTATTTAAATGTACTCTTGCTGCTTGTTACAACGGCAGTCGTAACATGAATTCTGTTCATTATATAACTTTAACATCTCTATAAAAACCACGTAGAATTTTAGAATATTAACTTAATGTCAAAGTGGCGCTATGCGATATCAGTTCTGATGGAAAACAAGGAATCAAGTTCCGGTATTAGTATTATTAACTGTAGCGTAGAGCAGATATCGTTTTCAATATCATAGGCGTAGAATTTGTAGGCAGCAGGAACAGCTGCTAATTGCCGTGCCTCTTTGTAATCTTACTGTTGTTGTTTGTACCTTTAATACTGACGGCAATGAAGTTGTTCTTCTCATGCTCGAGGATTCACGTTCCAAGTACAGCGAATTTTATCAGGAAAGAAATTTTTCTGTAGGGAGATCCTGAGTTGAATTTCATTGCAGAAATTTGTGGAACTGTCATTTACTTCACTTGACTGTTCTTTCTTCGAAATCTTAAAAAGAAGATCGACTCCGTAAACTAATGTAAAAGAAGTTCTTTGATTTGTACTGACTGCCTCCAGCCTCTACCCTGTTCGTCTCAGGATCAGGATGTTTCCTTGCTCAGTGTCTATTGTAGCCATTTGTCTCATTACATAGAATGTTGTCTTCACGTGAGAGTTTTGTCGGCAATAAAACATGCGTCAAATGGTGCTGCATTATCAGTATTCTCTCGTTCTCTTATCGCGACTACGACAATAGAAATTCAAAAAGTACGCAATTAGAGCTTCGTGTAAAATTCTGTCAGATTTCTAATGGTTCTTTTTTAACAGCTTGTTCTCAATTCAACTTCACTTGAACTCGTAGGTCTGTTCCATTTCTACTTGCAAGGTGTCTATTTTTGGGATTTGTATGCTTCTTTCTGAAAGTAATTCACGCTTCAGTCGATTACTCTCGTTATTGAAGACTAACGTTATGCAGTGACATTGGATAACTTCGTTGTAATTACCACTTGCTTGTGTCCTCGTACGTAAGAGTTATTGTTCATCAAAGGTCAATCACTTTATTACTCCGTCGCTGTAAGGTCGATATCATAGAAATGCTCATGGATCATTTCTTATCATTTGAGTCTTCGCTATCATTAATTGGATGTTAAGGATTTCTGCAATATCAATTATGACAAAGCTTGGCATTTTCTTCACCACAACGCTAGCATATCGATGCCATTAGAGCAGAAGTTTCATGCGATATAACAGAGTTCCGCATTCAGTTGAGACAAGTATCTCGGAGATCGTTTGCTCTCAACGTAACAGCTATGTGAATTCTAATTTTTTTCTGGATTTATTACTTTTCATCATGCATTTTGCAAGTGATGCTTTAGTTTAACTTTTTTGTAAAAGTTTCTGTTGATAAAACTTGCACCTTCTACACAGGCGGACTATCCAGGCTCACAATCCCTCCTTCCGGAGAAGAGTACTATTTCTCTTACTCGACAAGGACACTATCCATCGTGACAGAGACAGGCGGACTGGTCATTTTTCGCTCGTACTAACCAGTCGTGCAAACTTTTCCTTTTGAAGCCTCAGACTGAAAAAAGCTTGTTATGCTGGACCAACAGACGTCTTTTTTTTTTTTTTTGACCGACAGTTTGTTTTTCTCCTGGATCGACGCACTGACTGTTTCTCCTGGACCGCCAGACGGACTAGCTCTCTTGGACCGCCGACAGGCGCACTAGCTTTTCTGGACGGACACACTCACTAGTTCCTGGACCGACAGGCGCACTAGCTATTCTGGACCGACAGGCGCACTATTTTTTCTGGACCGACAGGCGCACTAGCTATTCGGGACCGACAGGCGCACTAGCTCTCCTGGACCGACAGGCGCTCCAACTCTCCTGGACCGACAGGCGCACTAACTCTCCTGGACCGACAGGCGCACTAACTCTCCTGGACCGACAGGCGCACTAACTCTCCTGGACCGACAGACGCATTAGTTATTCTGGACCGACAGACGCACTAGTTATTCTGGACCAACAGACGCACTAGTTATTCTGGACCGACAGGCGCACTAGTTATTCTGGACCGACAGGCGCACTAGTTATTCTGGACCGACAGGCGCACTAGCTATTCTGGACCGACAGGCGCACTAGCTATTCTGGACCGACAGGCGCACTAGCTATTCTGGACCGACAGGCGCACTAGCTCTCCTGGACCGACAGACGCATTAGCTCTCCTGGAACGACAGACGCACTAACTCTCCTGGACTGGCAGACGCACTAGTTCTTCTGGACAGACAGACGCACTAACTCTCTAGACCGACAAACGCACGAGTTATTCTGGACCGACAGACGCACTAACTCAACTGGACCGACAGG
>JACJUY010002327.1:69809-95372 GCA_014220935.1 Platorchestia sp. MABIK | reverse complement strand
AGACGCACTAACTCTCCTGGACCGACAGACGCACAAACTCTCCTGGATCGACAGGCGCACTAACTCTCCTGGACCGACAGGCGCACTAACTCTCCTGGACTGACAGACGCACTAACTCTCCTGGACCGACAGACGCACTAACTCTCCTGGACCGACAGACGCACTAACTCTCCTGGACCGACAGACGCACAAACTCTCCTGGACCGACAGACGCACTAACTCTCCTGGACCGACAGACGCACTATTTTTTCTGGACCGACAGACGCACCACGTCCCCTGGACCCAGAAGCTGACCATCACTGTCTCACCGAAGTGAAATTGTGCGATGGGGGAAGTAAATGAAATGGAGAAAATTGGCCTTTGCTTCGACGCTTTGTGCGGTATTTTTCCTCTGAAATTAATTTAAAAGACTCAAATACAGTGCAAGTTTATAATTTGAGTTAGAGATGAAAAGTATGCGAGTGACCTAATCACCAGCCCATATGCTGTAAAAGTACCTAAGTACATAAATGAAGTGAAAATTGTTAGAATGCGATTCTTTATTCACAGTCATTCAGTTAGATATACAAGTAGTCATTATTAATCATTATAAAACGTATTTGCGACATTAAATCATATCTCTATATTTGCGGCAATTAATTTTTCACAATATTACGTTCAAATCATAAAATGCTTTATGAATATCATATATTCAACACAGTGTTGTGGTCTCGAAAACAGCTTCGTAAAAATATTTTCCTGCATTAACAATGCTAATAAATTAGAACAAACTATCCCAGCAAATATAACGTTCAACTATAAATGATGGCATAATTAATAACATACGAGTTACAATATCCGAAGCTTAAATTTTTTCACGCCGAACTTTTGTAATGCTAATAACATGGACGTCATACACAGGTATCCAAATAGCATCACCTTGTACGTTCAAATAATACTGCGCTTCCAACTGATCACGATCGTCATGTACAGGTAATTTAGAATTTTTTAGCACGGAGTTTTAAGGCTGAATAAACACTGAAATTTGGAATTCCAGCTAAAGTCTCATGAAGGAGAGCGTAATTAAAATTTCAGTCCACGCGTTAAACCGACAAATGGCACGTATGACCACACACCGGCAGCAGGATTTAGAGGGATAACTTTCAATTGTCACTATAAATAACTCATTATTAAACATTCAACACCCACAAATAAATTCCCTTTTACCCCTACACTCCATCCATTCGAGACTTGATGACAAAATTCTGCCAAAAAGTTAATCGCTAGCTAAATACAGGGCTTCAAATCTTTTTCTTCATTCGCAGATTAGATTAGATTATCAGTTAGTTTAAGCCTCCCTATCCGCTACAAAGGCGATCCAAAGAGAGGAAGGAGGAAGGCACCATTTAGTATGGAGTTTAGGGAACGTGGAATCTATGCAGAAAGGGCATAAAAACAGTAAGATGAGAAAGAAGTTTATGAAACAAGATCAAAGTTGAAGAAGAAAGTAGTAGGTGTTGAAAAAACAGGACAGCAGTGAACCGAAAAAAGATGGTCCGTAACAGAACAATAACCTATGTTATTTCAACAAAAAGGAAGCCTACCTAACCCTTAGCTCGGGCCCTCACATAATCTCCCTGGGAGCGCTAATTCCCATAGATACAATAGTTGTATCCCCCTGAGGGGTTCTTCATTCGCATGAAACAACCCGTGGATAGTGATATTAGGTATGACTATTGCAAAAAAGATTTAACCCGTAACGTACCGTGTATGTAGAACACGTTCCATATGCGTCAAGCCTCAATCTAAGAGAAAACGTTTCGTTAGAAGCCCTACGACGTTCATCGGAAGCCCACCAGTATTTCAATTTGGGTTACAAAAATTAGTAGAAATAGTACATAAAAAATCCAAAAAATTAAGAGTGAAAAAACCATAGCAAGCAAAAACGTTTGTAACTCAAGAACAAGGCTCTCAAACACAGCAAAAATTTAGATGACCAATGAGACTGCGTAGTTCTCATGCAATGACGGACGCTCGCACAATTTCACTCAAGCGATAACAAACTCCAATTCAAGAAGCCAATTTTAGACCCGCTTGAATAAAATTATAGCTTGGTATATTTATAATGTGCTTAACCAATTTGACGAACTCTTTGCTAGATTTTAGAATCGCAGAGCATAGATCTTGTGGAAATACTTAGAGCATAAAATTAATTTCAATTAACTGCACGGACTTCTCTGGCGTATGCAAAAATATTTCTTGTGACCACAAAAAATGAGATAAAAACTTGTCAGTCGAAACGTTGAACTGAACAAATCGCGGTTGCTTCTGTAGAAGTCACTTCTATTCTATTAGCTCGAGTTGAAACATTCAGATACCAAACTTTAAGACCGTAAAACACACTGTAAAGCAAGAGCTCAACATCCTATAAATAAATAAATTTAGCAGGGCGGATGAATAATTTAAATCATGACGAGAGAATTTGGAAAATTAAAATGGACTCCTAAAGGTTATTAATATCAGCTAGTTCAAGCAAGGAATTTAAAAATTGTCCTTCAATCGTCTCCGCGCTATAGGTGGCAAAAACGGGTCCGAAGAGGAAAATTTGAAGAGCAAATCTCTAAACGCAAATTCAAGCCCAAAATTTATAAGGGGACGGACGCACGGCAATCCCAACGAGTGCGTTTCCTAACAGTTTCAGAGCAAGTTCATTTTAATGGAAAAATTGTACAGTTTTGAAAACTTGCTCTTCATACTTGCCAAAAAAATATTTGCTTAAATACACTGCGCAACAGCGACAACAGAATTATTGAACACTCTAAAAACATTCAGCATTTCTAAAATCTCAAAAAAGTTTCATTACACAAACACATTCAGATTTTTCAGTATTCCTACGAGAGGTTTTTCAAAAATCCCAGCCGAGACAATGTTTCAGAGCTGCAGAATGGTTGGCAGCGTGACAGCAGGTCATGCTGTCGACACAATGGAAGAGCAAGGAACAACTATCTTCAAAGAGCGCAAGGGGCACACCGAAAGCATTTGGTCCCATACAAAATGCATGCAGTGTTACACTTTCGAAGTATGAGAGGGACATTCATGCAAGCTAAACTTCATGAATCATTTCGATGAAACAAAGGATATTGAACGTATACTGAACAGAATCACTAGAATGGATTTGATCATGGACTTGGCAGTATAGTACCGAGGTGTTTAAAAGTGGAAACCATACACGAGAGTTCAAGCAAAAAGAAGTAAATCGGAGTAGAATGAGTCTTCTAACAGTTATACGATTACCATCAATATTTTAAGAACAGACGTACGAAGTTCATACAATGCCACATGTTTAATACACGCACAATAATAACGGAGAGATAAATTCCTTCACGGTAAAGTTTGAACATCAAAATGGCACCAGGCCTATGTACTTTTTTCTCACAAGCAAATTGGAGGAAAAATGACGCGTGATCACAAGTAAGAGAACTTATTTGCGCCCGTAGTGGTAGTGTGGGTATCCTAAAACGGATTCACATCCAGTGGCCAACTGTACTTATTCTCTAACAAATAACCAAAAACTTGCATTGGAATAGTTGCGTCAGATCTGCCCTTGACATGCACCTCTGCCTTCACTCGGCAAACAATCTCCAAGTCGTGATCCAAAAGGATTCGTTCATGTAACTCCACTGAAAATATTCCACATAATTAGGGAATTAATTTGTGCTTTCAACTGAAACGACGTAATTTGAAAGTATGCGTACGTATTTACAAAAGCATTTGGCACCTAAAGTCGTTTATTAATGTGCAGTTGAACATATTCCAGGCTCAACAAATTTTGAATTTTATTTCCAGATTCCCCCATGAATATTAAAAATAAAATCACCCCGAAGAAAAATTTAATCCCTAAGTTATGGCCTCAAATCATAAGAAAAGGTTGAAAAGTTCATCAAAATGCCGATCCTGCCTCACTGACTTGAAAGCTTTACCACTGAGCTCATCCACAGATTTCAAGGCTTTATCACTGAGTTCATCCACCGACTTTAGAGCTTTACCACTCAACTCATCCACTGATTTCAAAGCTTTTCCACTAAACTCATCTACAGACTTCAAGGCCTTTCCACTAAATTCATCCACAGACTTCAAAGCTTTACCACTGAACTCATCCACAGATTTCAAAGCTTTACCACTGAACTCATCCACAGATTTTAAGGCTTTCTCTCCCAGCTCATCCACCGACTTGAGGGCCAGCTCACTGAGTTCATCCATCGACTTCTTAACGTTGTCGGACATTCCATCTACAGAGAGGCTGAAGGTCTTGCTGCTGCTCGCAGTGGTGTCGTCGGTGGCCGCCAGGAGCTGAGCTGACCAGCCGCTCTTGATCCTCGCAATCGTCCACTCCAGTGCTTCACGGCCCTAAGTCCACACAGCGTATGAATACTCCGGACACAATATTTAGAGTGTACGAGTAGTATGACCCACGTATAAATGAAGGATATTGTGGTACATGATGGCTTTGATTTAGTGATTGGTTTACAGTTAAAATAATTGGTGGATCTAGGTAAAATTTGCTCAATTCTTGCTCTACACTATTACAGGATTATATCTTCAAATGTTTTTCAAGGATAAACTGTGTAATTTCATTAACAGAGATGAAGACTCACAGGCGCACAGTTACAAACCCCAAATATAGAAGATAAAAAGATCATGTCAATTTCTGACAAACTAAATGAGCTTGGAACAAACTCCTGCACAAACGGTATCGAACATGCAAACGAGAGCTCAGATCATTTCTACAAGGAGTCTTGTCCATTAAGACCTCTACTTAGCAGAAATACAACATATTCTCTTTCAAAGAAAAAAAACTCTCGCTAGTCTCCTAAGCAGATTAGATTAGATTATATGTTAGTTTAAGCCTCCCTAACTACAACAAAAAAAAAATAGCGTATCGAAGAGAGGAAAGACCACTTAGTATGGAGCACCACTTAGTATGGAGACAAGGGTATGCAAAATCTATGCAGAAGGGGCAGAGAAACAGTAAGTTGAGAAAGAAGTTTATGAAACAAGAACAGTTGAAGAAAGTAGCATGTGCTGAAAAACAGGACAGCAGTGAACCGAAAAAAGGTGGTCCTTGATATAACAAAAATAAAAACATTTCATTTCAACAAAAAAAAAAGGCCTACCTAAATCTCAGCTCGGGCCCTCACATATTTTCTCCTAGTAGTACTAATTCCCATAGGTACAATACTTGTATCCCCCCTGCGGGGGTCTCCTAGGCAATGCTGTCTACAAAGTAAGTTTATAATTCTACCTAGTTTTACAAAGGTGGATTACCTAAATAAAAAATTAACTGAAATACTTGATTGTGGAAGTTTTTCAGAAATCTAAATCCTGTGATATTATTTGTTTATGAATATTGATCTTAACTATAAAACACAAGTTTAATTTAGAAACCAGAATGCCACTCACCCTGTTTGTACATCTGAGGAGCACATGTCTGCCAGACACAGCAACTTAGCAGCCCAAGAGAGTGTCAACAAGTTTGTCATGAGTTAGTTCTCTCAAAAATTGAGAAATTTTCCTTGAAAGAAAAACTATGTGCATTATTTTGCTCGTCTAACAATTTTTGTTTAGATGCAACAAGTGATGCGTTTAGGGTTCAAGAAAAAATATCCTATAGCTGATAATCATAAGACAGAATGACCCTAGGCATGCTTTAGACTGACACCCACTGAAAGAACACAGGAGAAATATCCTAACAAAAATTTTACCAATGTGTAGAAACATTAGGTGGAGAAAGTAAATCTAGCACGTCGCTGGACAAGAGCATACAACACACATTAAAAACTTGTTCTAGTTACAAATTAAGAAGCATACTGGACTTCCCACCTAACAAAGTCTGAGACCAAAGACTCCTCACATTGAAGGGCATACAACCCACGATAAAAACTTATTCTAGTTGATAGGTTAGAAACTAACTCAGTACATGAAGACTGCTCAGCTAACCAAGTCTGAGACCAAAGACTTGTCACACTGCATACAACACACATTAAAGAACAGCTCAGTAGATGGAGAACTGCTCACCTAAGCAAAGCTGAGACAGAAGACTCACCTTGAAGGCGTTGCGCGCGAGGCTGCCTAGGATGGTGTCCTCGAGATAGCTGGACAGAGGAATGCCGTGCACAATGACCGTAAACTCGTGTTCCAGCATGGTGCGGGGCTCTATTGAGTTGGGGGCAGGAGGTGCTGCCTTGTACACCATGCGCTCCAACATTGTCACCGTGCGATCAAATGTCAACTGCAATAAAATTGGTGATGATGAGCCGAGAACTTCTAAATTGAACTTAGAAATTGAATACCAAAAATGAAGGATGACATGAAAATAATAGAAAAACACTTAATGAAATGAAAATAGATTACATTATTAGTTAGTTTAAGTGTCCCTATCCACAACAAATGCGATCCAAATATAGGAAGAAGGAAGCCACCATTTAGTACGGAATTAAAAGTACGCAGAATCTATGCAGAAAGGGCATAGAAACAGTAAGTTGAGAAAGAAGTTCATGAAAAAAGATCATAGATGGAGAAAAAAGTAGTAGGTACTGAAAAACAGGAAAGCAGAGCAGTGAACCAAAAAAAGGTGGTCCTTAACATAACAAAAAGATTTTATTTCAACAAAAAAGAAAGCCCATCTAACTCTCAGCTCGAATGGAAATAAATTAAAAGTGCAAAATTTAAAAGGTTGCAAAGACGTGTCAAGAAGATAAAGACCAATAAGGTTGTTTGTACATATACATCATCATATAACATACTATCACTTAAAATTCTTCAGACTTATAGCATAACAAAAAATAGGTAGCGTTGATACCTGCAATGATATTGTGGAAAGAGATTTAAAGATTACTGTGGGAAAGATTTAGTTAGTGATTAAATTTTGTGGGAATTTTGACAACTCTTGGTTGAAGCGTAAGGGTAAAAGTGAATATCCTGTTGTGTAGAATGTGAAAAATTTTAAGCTTTTCTTTTCAACCACAAAAGTAATATCAAAAGAGTACAGAGATAAGAGCATTAAGTATGGACTACAGAAAATGGGAAATCAACGCACAAGGTGAATTCCCACATGGGATACTCTTCGCATTTACACAGCTAGTTAGGAATGAATGGTAAAAAAAAAAAGAGATAACAAAGCACGTATTAACACTGAAAGAAGCTAAGAAAACACAAAATATAGAAATCCCAAAAGGCCTATTTATAGCTGACATAACATAACAGTATCCTCTTGAAGGGGACAGTCCTCCGTAGCATACAAAAAACAAACGCAGCTAACCTGAACCAATCCTATGCCTCCTGAGGAGTAGTTGGCACAATAAAAGCTGAGTAGTTCTTCATTACCCAACTGACCACATAACTGGGGGTCTACTTTCTGTAGACCTCCATTGCTATTTTCCGTAACACAGCCGTCATGCCTCTTTTCAACAAATAATTTTATTTATATTTACCTTTTAATTGTAACCAGTGTATATTCTCATTCTATTCAGCTATGCTAGTAAATTTAAGTTTACTAAAAGATACTAGTAGTAAGCCCAAAATAATCGAGTAATTTTGCTATTTCTCATTACTTGCTTGTTGGCTTATTTATTTTGTTGATTTTCAGTTCTTATTTTATTTTTATGGATTTGCATAAGCTTTTATTTATTATTTAGAGTTATTTCATTTCTGAGCCATGGAATTCATTTTATTTTAAGTTTGCATTCAAGTTAAGATTGTGTAAAATGTTTCTTCTAGAAATGCATTCTCATTTGTAAATCCCTTAATTTCTTTCAATTGTAAAATATCTTGTATGAATATTTTACTCCATTTTGCCTAAGGTTACTATTTAAGTTGCTGTTGTTCCTACGATTGTTTGAAAAATGTATTTTTTTATGTTGTTGGTTAAGGTATTAGATTAGATTATTAGTTAGTTTAGTTTTCCTATCCATCACAATGGCAATCAAAAGAGAGGAAGAAGGAATGCACCATTTAGTTTGGAGTTAAGAGAATGCAGAAAGGGCATAGAAACAGGAAGTTGAGAAAGATTATGAAACAAGATCAAAGTTGATGAAGAAAGTAGTAGCTGCTGAAAAACAGGACAGCAGTGAACCATAAAAAAGATGGTCCTTATTATAACAAAAACTATTATCGGTAAGTTCTCGGAACATGCAGGAATAAGTCATAGAACAAGCGCACGCCTTTGCCATCCTCCCCATTCTTCAATTAGGTCTCACACAGAGTTTCAATGCAATGTATCAATTTCTGAATCAGATTTTTCCATATTAGGTTATTCCAGTAATTCAGTTAAACTTAGAATTTTGGAGTCCCTCTACATCCATAAATTAAAGCCTCAGCTTAATGACATGCAGAGCACTCACCCTCTTCACATAATTGGTTAGAACCTTTTCTCATCCCCCTGTCCCTTTCTTTCATTCTTATGTGTGCCACTGTCGAGAGACCAACAGTTCCTCTAGCATAGGTTTTTATTATTTCACCATTGTCATTTCATATTGTTTCACTATTGTCATTTCATATTATTTTAGCCAATGATGGATCTAGATTATTAATATTTCACCATTGTCATTTCAGATTGTTAAGCTGAAGATGGGTCTAGGCCCGAAACGTACTAATTTTGACATACAGTTTTTTAAAAATGATATGTCGCCTGGTTTTTGCCCTTTCGTTCTTATAACAAAAACGTTTTATTTCAAGCGAAAGAAGGCCTACCTAACTCTCAGCTCAGGCCCTCACATTTTCCCCTTGGTAGTGCTAATTCCCATAGATACAACAGTTGTATCCCTCAGAGGGGTGGTTAAGGCATTAGCATGCTACATTCCAAGCTCCACAGGTTCCCTCCCCTGGTCACATAGTTATTTCGAATGACAGGTAATTAATTTAAGGTTTTGATTTACTTCCTATAGGTGAGTGTGTCTCCTTACCACATGGCCATGCTCCATTAATCTAGCTCTTAATATCTATGCTTCAATAATTCAGCTCATTATCTCCATGATCCATTAATTTATTTTCTGCAATCCACATTTCTTTATCCAGGCTCACTTAGATTTTAGGGGAATCCCTTATTTCTTCACCCAGTTCCATCTAGATCTGTCACTCATTATATTTTCAATTATACCAGTTTTTCAATAGTAACTTGGTAATCCCAAAAGCTTTATTCTCCTGCCCAACTAGTTGCCACTTATCTACTTATAAGTAAACAGATAGCCAGTTTATCTCACCTGCGGGAGACAAACAGCAACAATCAATTGTCACACTTTGCTTCTTACCCGTCTTGCTCACCATCCATATATTACGGAAATTAAAATTTTGTGCTAAACTTGGTATCTGTGCTCTACTAATAACAGTTTAATATATTCATACCTTAATTGATCTACGTTTAATTATGAAATATTTCAACCTCTTCACATGGTAAAATAAAAAATTTTGAGTCATTTTTTTTTATTTTAACAAGTGAAGAACTTGAGATTATGGACATTTATTTCCCAACTGGCATCAGTCTACTACCATCTGCTGGAATGTGATACAAAAATTTACTGTACTCATCATACAACTCAAAAATTCAAATGAGAATATCATTTGACAAAATAATTTCATATTTAAATAAACTTAAAGATTCATATAATACTGCAAAAAAAGCATATTATTTTCATATTGAAAAAGATCATAACTCACATTTTTTGTTGTACAAGACATAATCTGATTTTTAGGATCAACTTCAGATGTTTCAAATCCATAACAAATGTCCTCAGTACCCAAGATCTGTAAAAGGCAAAAAGGTTATTATTCAATTGCACACACAATGGCAAAATAAAAACCAGAACCATCAAATTTGTATAAATGAAAAATGCAACTAAACGGTGAGAAGTACATCTGTTATGTATGAGCTACCATATGAAATTGCACTGCAAGGACAAAAACAGCCATTTTATTTCACTAGCCTTCATAATTTTTAGGCCATAAGGACACCAGGGCCACAAGGTAGATTGGATTCTATTCATACTGTTGGATTTTTTCCATGCAATGTAAAGAGATAATTTCAATCAAAAACTTATTCTATAGGTCGTAGTCCTCTGGAATTGAATAGCAACGCAAAAATTAGTTTAGAACATTCATTTGAATAGTTGTCAAATAAAATAGGCATTCAAGTTTAGTGAAATGAAATTATACATACAACAAATACAAACAGTAAAAATAAAAACACAATAAATGTTGACACTGTAAAAATCAAAACTCTTCTAAATGTTGATACAATAAATTCATTAATACTTTTTTAGGTTGACATTTTAATGCATTATAAGTACACACTGTAAAACCTAATTTACAATCTTTATCAGTGGCATTCATTGCGCGGCTTGCGATGACTCAATTCACGGCTCTCAAATACCATACAAATTAATTAATTTTCAATTTATATGATATACGCTAACTTGTAGAAGCTGTGGCTCTCTCAATCAATGTGTTTAACCAAAGTGGCTCTTTTGCAAAAATCAGCAAATAATTCTGATCTATATAATTTCTCTTAGATCATTCTACCAGCAAATCCTTTCGCAAATCCTTTCACAAATCCTTCATGACAATTACAATATCTGTGGATTTCTAAAATAACAAAGAGGTAAACTGTAGATCTGTTTACCAAGAACTTACCTTCCTGGACCAGGCAGGAAGACCAAAACGCGAGGTGATGAGGCGCTGCGAGAGCAGCACACCAGAATTGACTTCCCTCTCTACAATGTCTGTGCCTATTATTTCTGGCTTGTGAGGGTTGGGGTACTTCCGCCACACTGCCTCCGACACAGTCTCCCATGGGTGGCTGCAATAGAGAAGAATTTGAAGGTACAGGATGGCAATAAAATCATTTTATTAACCCATGATAGAATATTCATTTCAAGTAAACAAAAAAGTTGGAAATTACCTTTGTGTAGAAATTGCCTGTATACATGTTAGTTTCATCACAAGTCCTAGAAAACAGGCAGGACGCCAAATTCTATTACTGGTATAAAAAACAGAACTTGCTGTTGTTACGGTACTGGTGCATTAATGTAATTTCTTATATCTGATTATTGGGAATATAAGTGAAAGTTTTGCTTTTTGCTAAATCTAACGATGAATAAAAGAGACAAGAAAATTGATTTAATAGGAGTCATATTTCTTTAAAAACCTTTCAATAATAAAATAAAAACCTTTCAATAAAAAACCTTTCAATAATAAAAAAGAACGTTTTGACCAATTTGTTACCTATTGTCAACTTCCTGAAAAACAAACAAATAAAGAGTTATAACAAAGTCAATATACATCATTAGTTTACATTACTGGAAAGTAATAACCCTGTGAGATGGCAATTTCTATGCTCATACTTGCATTAATATTGTTTTAATACTAGACGGACCAGACCCGTCAAATAACGGCTGTTTGAACTTTAGTTTTATACATCTTTTAAATTAAAGGAGTTGTCTACCCAAAATCAAGGAAATGGCTGTAATGTTTGTTGTATGGGATCTAGATTTATGAAAATTGGCATCTGCATGTATTTTTTTGGAACTATATAGAGGTCGTCTCTGTGAGTTTTCTCACTTCCGACTTCATTACGGGAACTGGAAGAACGAGGGGGGAATATGGGGAGAAACTGGGAACTTTCCAGGAGATATCCTCTCAGAAAGTACTTATCCTAGAGCATTAATATCAGTGTCATTGAATACGCAAAAAGTTGCTGCATGACGAGGAGGATTATTCCAACATTGATGATAATTTCTGAGTTACATAAGATAAATTAATGTGAAGAATTACAGATTGGAAGATATTTGTTCATTTTTTACACAACGCAAAATGGCTGTAAGATTCTTCCTATTTGATTTAAATCTACGAAAATTGGCATGTGTACGTATTTTTAGGAATAAATAGGGGTCGCTTCTATAACTTCTCCCATTTTTGTCATAAATACAGAGATAATGGGGTGAATGATTATTTTTCAAAATCTACTTTCTCCAAAAGTTTTTATGGTAGAGCAATGATTTAGGTATCATTGGATGTGCAAAAAGCTGCTCTACTGACATAAGTTTTTTATCATCCATTATAATTTTTGATTACATTAAAAAAATCTACAGAAAAAATGACTTTCAAACTTTATTTTAATTTCATATAAACTAACCTAATGCATAATTCAAAATAATCCTTCGACTTGGCATGCAGCAACTCTTTGCGCATTCAACGACACCTTTATCATTGCTTTACAATAAGTACTTTCTGAGATGTCTTGTGAAAAATACTTACTTTCACCCTCCCATTTGCTCCATAATTAAAGTGAAAATAAGGAAAAACTTATAAATGACCTTTATTTATTTTCAAAAATACATTGGTATCCCAATTTCCATAGATCTACATCCCAAAAATAGGATGCGTCATCCATTTTATCGATTTAGCCAATTTCTGCATAGATGTCCCCCTAACAAAATTATAAAAAGTAAAATATTATTCAATATTTTAAAAATCTTTCAAGATTATTTTTAATATTGATAAATTTTTGGCTTTCTCACAAGGAATTGATAGGTATACATATTATTTTTTGTACATTAAAATTAAATCTTATATATTAGCAATTAGATTTAATTTACTTTTGTCTACATACTACTTGCTATTCTTGTACATGCACAAAATATTTTTTCCAAAGCCTCTCTTTTTTCCTTTCTATTTTTTTATTTTTATCATATCAACTATGACAAAAATGTCATAGTTGATGTAGTGAAAATAAAATTGCAATCTTGCTTAATGAATTTAATACATATTTGTAATGTTTCTCATCTTGTTTCTGGCTCAATGGATGTCTCAGTTCTTGGAGGAGTTTAAAATTTTTAATTTTTCTTGTGTTAATACCATTTCCATGTTTTTAAAATTAAGTTCAAATTCAATTCATATTCTAGTGAATAATAGACAAATTTATTTTAACTAAATGCATCCAATAACATTGCTTTTTACAATGATAAGATATAATGTTTGCCTTTGGCACTTAGATATTTTATTATCAGTAAATTCTGCAATGGAGGGACAAGTAATTTAAGAAAAGTTTGTCCCACTTACAGAATTGAGCTACCAAGGCTGTCAAATATTCAGGAAAATTTAGACATACATAACTAGAGTTAATTATCCTCCCTTCTAGTTACACCTATATGCCCAAATTTAAATACTAATTGATACATAATAATAATAAAAAATAAATAGAAACAACAATTACACTTATTTCCCTAACTCAACCAGACACTTTAAGAAAATTGATGACAAAGGATTTAACTGCAAAAATATGGAAAATGGCAAAATTACTATCATCTCCATCATGGCTACTAGATGGCTAAAATATATTGTAACACCAATGTAATCAACATGTCAACAACAGTTCTTCCATTTTAGAAGATATTCCTTGCTTTAAAATTTAATTAAATTAAAATAAAATTAATTAATTATATTTAATTAAATTCAAAAGTTAAATTGAAATTAGTGAAATTGCTGACTACATTTAATTCAATATTGACCACTAATTATAATACTATCTATAATTTACTTAATCATTGATGTTTGCCTAAAAATTCCAATGTTACTCTTTTTCATGAATTTTCATGCAAATGAAATCCAAGTATAACAGCAAATTTTAAATCCAAACTTCAGCACATCACAAGTCCAATCAAAGATGAATTTGAGAATATTAAGTTATGCCTGAACATAAGTTTATTGAACTACATGCATATAAGAGCCTTCAAATTAGCTTTAACCTTTTAATTTAAAATGCAAAATTCAAAAAATTTTAATCACAAAAATATTTGGTTATTTCAAAATCTCAAATCAAAATTGCAAAAACTTTGAGTCAATATGCTCACAAAAATTAAAAATTCTGTTCCAAAGAATCACTATAGAAAAACGTTTAAAAACGTTCTACATGAATGACATTCTGCTTGCTGATACGTTATTTTCAGGATATAACAATAATTATGTTTAGATAAGAATAATATTATATAGTCTGTTGCTTAGTCGTTGCATTGTTGTGTCACGCCAATTTTTTTGGCGGGACACGCCTACTTTTTGGCGGGAGAAGAACAGCGTCGGTTTGGTTAAGTTAAGGAAAGCTATTTTAGATTGATTTATGCTATTTAAAATTAGTTTATTTAACAAACCCAACATTACCTAAATAACCTCCCCTACTGTTACGTCAATACCGTTTTGCAGCATATTTACGTGTCCGTTTACATTTATATACAATGTTCCTACAACTTCAAAGTTAAATAATTCAAAAATTACGCATCAGCAAGCAGAATGTCATTCTTGTATAACATTTTTAAATGTGTTCCTTTAATGATTATTTGGAAATTTGGAACAGTACTTTTAATTTTTGTGAGTTGATTAAACTGCATATTGACCAATTCCTGATTTGCTTTTTTTGGAATTGCATCTTTAATCAAATAAATTACACAAAAGTCCATACATTATTCTTCATTCATTTTACACTTAGATTTGAACTCGGAAAAATAATGCATTACTTTATTATGCTCTGATACAAAAACAAAATTCAATTATAGTGTGATACATTTTGTACTTCTTTATCTATTGTTGCCAAAGATCTACTTATTAATACTAAATTTGGGTCAATATTGTGTTTAATGCGCTCACGGAAATTAAGAATTCCATTCCAAAGAATCACTAAAGAAACACATTTAAAAACGTTTTACATGAATGACATTGTGCTCGCCAATGCGTAATTTTTGAATTATTCAACATTGAAGTTATGGGAACGTCGTTTATAAAAGTGAAGGAACGGACAAGTAAATATGCAGTAATACAGTATTGAAGTAACGATGGGTGAGGTTAGGGTAGGTTATGTTAGGTTAGTTAAATAAACTTACCTAAAATAACAATTAAACCTAAAATAGCTTGCCTTAACTTACCCAAACCGACGCAGTTTTTTCCCGCCCAGAAAGTAAGCGTGTCCCGCCAAGAATGTGGGCGTGACCCAACAATGCGGCAATTAAGCAACTGACTATAATGTTATTCCTATCTAAACGTGATTATTGTTATATCTAAAAAATAACGCATCAGCGAGCAGAATGTCATTTGTGTCAAATGTTTTTAAATGTGTCCCTTTAGTGCTTTTTGAGAACGGAATTCTTAATATCCGTGAGCGCATTAAACCCGATATTGACCTAAATTGGAACCATTCAAAATATAGATTCTCAAATATGCTAAAATTCCACATTCTTTTGACAAATTAAAAGAACATAGGCATTGAAAAACTAGCTAATTTAAATAAGTTTTAAGAAACCAACAAAATTCCTGATTTATTAACCAAACAACTCGGGTTATCAACATTCAAGTTCAAGGTCAGACATAAAATCATTGGAAAACAAAACATAGCATTTTAGCAGTGATCTGATTTGCACGATTTATCAACTCAAAAATAACTTGTATGTATTTTGGAATATGTGTAAATACCCAAAATGTTGAAATTATAATTCATCTATTTTTAATAGGAATCCTCAAAATATTCTGTCAAATAACAAATTTAGTTGAGTAGTTCACATGCACATGAAGAAAAACTGTAAATAATATACAAGGTAAATATTATACAAAATTACACTATAGAAGCGTCGCACTAAATTTATCATCTTATGTAATCAACCGAGATAAAAATTAATGAACTCATATTTCACTTTCGTTGTCATATTCGGAAAGAAGTAAGCACATAAGGAGAAGAAGCATTAAAAAAACTTACTTGAAAATATATTCCGATCTCCAAATTTTCATTTCTGCTAGAACAATCAACAATTAAAGCTTAATTTATGGAAGATGACCTAAATATTACAACACTCAGAAGTGTCTGCACTTCTTCCTGGTCTATCGGTGTCGAAAAGGCTTAACAAAGTTGCTCATAACATATCGTCATGGAGGAAGAAGAAGAAAAAATGTAATTCATCCAAACAATGAACAAAAATAACTTAATTTCACTTCATATCAACAATTAAAATGGCAACTTTAAATTTTTTTGATAGAATTCTAACCTATATTCAATAAAATATATTCTAATGTCTCCGAAACAAAATGTATTCCTACTTAACTTTTATTTAACACAATATATTCTATTACTATGATAAAGTTGTATTTATAAGAGATGTGAGTGAATTTTTGAGAGGAGGGTATATTAATCAACAAAATTATTCCTCTTCTTAATGAATGAGTTGAAAAAATACGATTTAGCCAGTGTTGATTGAACTAGGAGAAACGATTTGTGGAAACGTACAACCAATCTAATGAGTATTTAATAATAAAATTATTACAATGGAAAATAATTGAACATAACTGAATTTTAAAATGTACAAAAAGTACATTTTCCCACGCGAACGGAAATGTGTAGCCCATTTCCTCCACAATATCCTTCTTGAGCAACTAATTATTAACCGAGTGCAATATTCTCAATGTGTGAGAGAAATTCAGTCGAGTACATAAACAACGGATTGTCGATTCTGCAGGGATAACAGTGAGTACTAAATAGGCTAATGCTTGATTTTCACAAGTTCTAAGTGAGGAACATCATAAACTAGTGACAATAGTTCAGCGTTTTCGCGCGCAGTCTGAGCTCGAAATAGCGCATGAACTGAAAGCATAAATACAAAAGAGCAAATTGTTTCAATTCGTTTTGTATCGCCTATGTTATCAGATCATTTTTCATCGAAATTGAACACCCTGTTTCGTTGTGTTTTGAGCTTAGTTGGCAGCCAAAATCGAATGTTTATTTCCAGCTTATCATGCAAACCAATGTAGAAATACTAGGTGAACTATAATAATTTAATGACGAGACAACAAACTGTCGATGTTTCAGACTTTGTCGTAGATGTTATGCTCGGCTTAAATTTATACTCCATTTAGCTTTAGTATAAACAGCTTCTTACCGAAATTGAATTTCTTCAAATTTGAACTGTCGGGTTGGACTTTCTTGTGTTATCAATACGGGAAAGCCCACCTAAGATACGGTTACGTATATAATGCGCTGTTGAGTCCGAGAGAGTCAGACAGTCAGAGTCACCGCCGAGTCTGCGGCGTGTGCCAGCACAGCGGCGCTGGGGCGGTGCCCCACCCGTGAACCGTTCACTGTATACCCCAGCACATCACTCCAATAAAGATTCATGGCGAAGAGCTGAGTGTCACTCTACCTTCCCCTTCTTACGTGAAAGTCACATATAAATATGCAATCTCTAGAACCGAACCTCTAGGACCTCAGGAACTTGAACAATCGTGACAACCCGAAAACCTACAGAACACAAGAATGATGTTTTAGATTCGTGATTTCTTCAGAATGTTTATTTATCTATTTTCTACCATATATTTTAATAATTGATAAAACAATATTCGGAAAAGTTTCTACCGGGGTCACAGGAGTAACGCCAATATGGACCCCCTATGGAACCTGATATTCTCTCGGGGAGCGCTTTTTATTTATCGGTGTGGGTAGCTAATTTTCAAGCTTTACAATCTAGTGTGAAAATGGTATTCTTGAACTAATCTTTACATCCTGACAGAACCTCACCATCCACTTCGACACTTTCAAATCCGGGCAACATTTTAATATTAGAACAATTCTTCTGAGTATTCGCGTTTCTAGTGTAATCTAGAGCAACCAGTAGCACTTGAAAACCCTCTTCAAATTTTGTCCTACATGCAAAAAACGCACCAATATCATCTCATCCTAAATTTTGCAGTGCGTCGTGACAAGCACTGAACATCTTCTCATGACCCATGAGGGACTTCAATTTTCTTCAATTTACAAATCGGCCGAAATAGCGACTGCATACATGTAATGAAATTCACTTTTCAATTACTATTTGAATTGAAAATGAAATAACCGCATTAACGGATCTTACGTTCGTTCAACTTCCATAAAATGCTGTAAACATGATTAGCATTGTCTTGCCAACAGTATCGAAACATCGGGGCTAAAAAAGTTAGACTTCTAAAAAAACTAAACCCTCGAAACAAGAGAGAATGAGGCCAAAGAGACAACAGTGCCAGGTAACTCGTTTATTGCGAGTATAGAGGAGCAAATCAGGCCATGCCAGCGAGCTGCAGCTGCGTGCGCTTCCACCTGACAAGAGGGCCATGTTCAGGGATGTACTTGACGCTCACGCCATCGCTCTTGATGTGTCCCGAAGCCATCAGCTTCTCGTATTCGCTGCGCTCGTACTTTGTGAAGCCCCACTTGCCGGACACGAAGATCTGTCACACAAAGGTTATTAATGAACGGTTGCCAGAAACCATGTGAGAAATACTGACATGTGATCTCAAAACCTGACACTCCTCCCCTACGTCGGGAATTCAATGCATCTTTCGAGCAGCTTATGTTTCAATTTTCAATGCCCTATGTGACAGACTTAGCACCATACGCCTAAAATTTGAAACATTAATCGTTATAACGAAAAAATAAAAGCACTCCATGTCACTTCCACTGTACAGATTGGAGCAAATAGCCCAAAACGTGCTGAGTATTTACTCATTTTGACCGTAGCGTGCACAAAAAACTATGACATAAATGAAGCAAGATGAGATATTTCACTTTCAAATGAGGTTGATAAATCAAGAAACGTTTTAACACTTGCCACCATTTTTTGTTTTAATTTGGCCATTATGCAGAAAAACGAGCTAAGAAATGTAAAATCAACTAAAAGCTATCTGTAGGAAAATTTTCTCCAATAGAATTGCTCTGAACATCAGGAATTTCCCCTCATTCAGGGCCAGAGTTAGGAGTATCACCGTGTGAAAACTGACAGCTGCGAACTTCATGTTCAAGCTTCGTAAGTGAGATACGGTGATTGTTATCTAATCAACTGAGTCAGCAGTCCACAGTTCATGAATAAAACATGCTTAAAACCTTTTTTGAGCCCCACTGAAAGGTTTCTTTTAAATCCCTTCCACAAAAATGAGGCACACAAACAAACATTCGGTGTACGCTACGGACAGCACTCTTCTGACATAAGCAATGAGTCTTTAAAACGATATTCCTAAGCTATGACGATACAGGCTTCTCAAATACAGTAACTATGAAACATTCTACTAAGAATATCTGGTAACTAAAGGCTGATCAGTAAATGGAAAGTAAAAATTCACAATGAATTTGTTTCATAATGACATAAAACAATATTATTCCCTTACTTGAATCATAATTTACTCCCACTGATTGAAGCCCTCTAGCCACTTACACATCGATCTTATGTCCATCAAAATCAAGCTTAACCCTCTACCGCCTAATTTTTCTACTCATATTGCCGGTATTATAACCACCGTTATTAGACGTGGCTCTAGCATCAGGTTGTCTCCAACATCACATTAGAGACGAACTGCAACTCGGCAGTGAACTTCAAAAAATACATAAGAGCATCTACTTGACGAGAAATAAAATATACGAGCAGTTTTATTGAGTGTACCATGTGGGGAACGTGAGGCGGTAGAGGGTTAAAGGATGCTAATATATTAATAAAAGGCTCCATTCAACTTCTTAATCCATGACCGGACTTGAAAAGGGTTTTGTCAAACTTAAAAAACGTTTTTATCTCAATAAAAAGATAATGGATCCCAACTACAACTGTCACAAAGTTTAAAAATTACGCAGACCAAACTAACATTTGCAAAGAAATCTTCAGCAACACAGCATGGTTCAACTTCTCCAAAGTACAAGGTTTGACTAGCACGACGTGAAAACCCACCTTCTGACGTCCAGGGAACTTGAACTTAGCACGACGGAGAGCCTCGACAACATGAGCCTTATGCTTGTCGTACGCGCGCACGCTGATAATTGGCTGCCCAATGTTGACGCGAGCAACGGTGCCTTGTGGCTTACCAAAAGCCCCTCTCATTCCAGTCTGGAGCCTGTGGAACACATTTTACAACGTTACATAAAGAAACGCCACCCACCACAATAGGAGTCTTAACACCCTTTTCTAATTTATGCATACTGTTTTAATTTTCGTGTAAAATTATACCCACAAATTAATCAACGGATGAGAGAATTTTCCATCAACACATTTATCCAGCAAGATTGATTTACTCGGTCAATAACAGGTATATGCTTCATTAGATAAACTTATTGTATGGAAATAATGAATTGTTCTTACACTTTCGGTACAATTTTTTCAAGTCCTGGGGATTTCCGCCCTCAAGTTAATTTATATACAGCCCCCACACAAACCAAATGTGAAAATTATCAGTTCAATTGAGCAAACTGCTGGGCAAACACAGAGCTGCGCAGAAGCCACTTAAGAACCGTTTCTGCGGTTAGTTTCCCTGCGTGTGTCAAACTAGCTCCCACTATTATTCTAGTGTTATGGAGGATAAAAGATCACTCGAAATTCACTAAACATTTGAATATACATATAAGATTCACTACCAGTTTTGTAAAGAAATTAATAAAAAATACACGAACTTAATGTGCAAGTCAAGTGCACTTTATTTTCAATTACTTTCCTCATATTTGTTCATTTCTTTAACCTGCAAGAAAACCAACCTAATTCCTGAACATAGAAGTTAAACAGAATGACTTTAGTAAGAATTACTTTAAAATATACATAAAAATTGCAATGCCTTTGTTTTATTAAATTCAGGTTTTATTCATAAACAGCACAGGTTTGCCCCGTCATGAAGAAATTATTACAAAATAGAAATGAAAACTAAAAAATCCAATGAAGCATAATTTAACCAGAAAAAACCTATTTGCCAACCCTGCCGTTAAACACAATCCACAACAATATATTAGAGCCTCCAATAAGTGAATGTAAATGAAATTAAAGGAACTGTTGGAGGCAGAGATCAATTCACTGAAATGTACATAGGTGTCCAAAAAATGCACTAAGCCATCAATCCAAATGTAGAAAAAGTTTGGAAATGCATAACCAAAGAAAACCTAAATTATTTGCATATTACTGCACCAATTCTAATCCAGAACAAAATTTTCCAATAAGTAATACAACACAAAGAAATTTCCACACAAATATGACACTACATTGTAAGTGACCTAATTCAATGATAAAAATGGAAGGATGGAGTTTCTGCAAAAATAAAGCTCACCTATCAGCTCCGGCACACGATAACATTTTGTTGATGCGGATCACATGGAAGGGATGAACACGGATCCTGATGTGGAACTGGTCCTTGCCAGTGTACTTCACCAGATACTGAAATGAACAAATTTATTAATTGAACACTAAACAATTTTAAAACCTCAATATTTTGAAGTTAGCCATCAGTATTTTTATTGGGGTACTCCAGACCCAATAGCACAGGATAGACAAGCCTTACAAACTTAATCCTATCAACTATCTTCTGCCCCATGAGAAAACAATTCAAGTAAAATTGCTCAACAAAAACATAAAAGATTTCTTAGACAAAATTTAAACCATATTTAAACAGCATAAAACAAATGGAATGCACTTCTAACTTTAGAAACATTAAGCTGAAATATATAGAAATTACTGAAGATTAGACTACAAAAGTTAATTAAAACCTTACTATCAACATCAACAGTGTTTCCAAGAGAGGTATGAGAAAGACACTATTAACTTTAGAATCAGGAGAATGATAGTACAAGGTGTGTCTCTACACCCTGCGCAGATCATTGGCAAGGTACTTTTTTTGAAAATAGAATATAAGTGCATGGAAGTAATTTGTAAAAAGTTATAAAGTGTGTCATAAACAAATTTTTTTATAAAGTCTGTAGTAAACAAGAAAACAAACTTTCTTAAACCAAATGATACATCAACAACTATCAGCACAAAAACTTGCATCCATCACCTATATTAACTCATATCAACAGATACAACTGAATATCTGTGACGAGGAGCTAGCAAGTACGTAGGAAGAGTTAATAAACCTGTATATAAAACTCACTTTGTTGGCGCAGATGCGAGCAGCTTCCAGAGCCTCAGAGCTAAGTTGCTCATACTCATCAGACACAAGATGCACACAGAGAGGGAACTCTGTCACATCAGCCTTCTTGCGGCCCAAATCAAAGATACGGATCTTAGGGTCAGGCACACCTCTGCAGAACCGACTCTTTGGGTACGGTTTGTTCTTGCAATACCGATAACTGAAACACAACACATCCTTAGCTATAGCAGAAAGATAGATAAATGTTTAGCAATACATATATCAAATTGAAACATTAAAAATATTTGAATAGTGACAAGAACTTAGGTATTTGACATCTGCCACATAATTCATTTGTTAAAGTCAACCTAGAGACTTACCATCTAGCCGGACGCCGCCCCATTTTGACAGATTCTGCACATAGTGAATGAACATATATTAGGTTTCCAATCTTTTTCATTTGAAAACATTAGATGGCCTTACTTTTTTAAAGCTTCAAATTCATGTTAAAAAGACAGGTCCCTAAGCTAAGAAATGATGGAAAATTCTATTTGTAAAATAAAATCTTAAATTTCCATTCAATGAAACAATCTCCAAATGACAAACTGGCCTTTGTACTGCTTTAATAAATTTTTATGATACATCCTCAATTATTAAATGTTAATAATTGAGCATGTTGACAAAATAATGTCAACCTACAAAATTATTAGGGTCAATATTGAGCTTATGGGTTAATGCACTCACAGAAATTGAAAATTATGTTCCAAAGTATCACTAAAAGAAAAACACATAGGAACATTTAACATAAACATTTTGCCTGCTGATGCATAATTTTTGAGTTTTTAAACTTTGAAATTATAAGAACGTTCAATATAACAGTGAAGAAACAAACAAATATGCTGTAATATGGTATTCACGTGATAATTTAGATAAGGTTAGATAACATTAGGTTGGTTAAATAAACTAGCCTAAACTAACTTTACTTGACTTAGCTATACTAATACAGACCTTTTGCTAAAATACTGCATGTGTTCCAACAATACAAGTACACCGCAGCCGACTAATGTTATTCTCACCTGAACATCATTCATGTTATATCTCATGAATGACGCACAAGCAAGCAAAATGTCACTCGTGAAAAAATTTTTAAATGAGCCCCATTACTAATTTTTGGAAACCAAATTTATCAATTTTGTAAGCGCATTTAACTCAATGTTGACCATTGTTAGAACTTTTACGTGTCCTAAAAAATTGCAGCAATGTACAATAACACTGCAAATGTTGTGTTGGGTCCAGCACTGCAACATTGCTAAAATTGATTGTTTCATATCTACACTCTTGATTAAAAAATTAAATATATTATCTCTCCCATAGCATACTCATAATGGTTATTAAGATGCAAGGTTCAATTAAACAATATTAAATCTTATAGATACGTCAACGACTTCTATTTTCACAAAGTGTTCACCATTTCAAAACTTATTTACACTTTTCATTTTCACATTCTCCTGCAAGAAATGCTGTATTAAATAAAATACACAAATACCATGGAAATGAGAACAAAATCAATCTCTTAGCAACGTTCAAATTTTAAAGCTCATGCTTCTCTGAGGACAACCATACAGAACATTGGTAATTTCAAGTGAAATAAAAATTACCCAAGTACCTCAAAGTCAGTATCTAAAACGTTGCAGCATTTGAATGAAAGACTTACAATTGGTGATTACTACAAAGCCAGCCTAGGATTGAGGGTTGACCATAAAGTACTATTTTAAGGAACAATTCTCATGTAGCACATGTGCAAACAAGTAATCATTAGCTGCAATTTTGCATACCTCACATGATGGCTCAATTATTATAATAGGTTTGGATACATGTACAAAAACAACCTTTTAAATGAGAGCATTAACAAGTTCACATCAGGACTACCCCACACTGTGCCGACTAGAAGCAATATAGCCAAAGATGAACTATTTCACATATTTTAACCGATAAGTTCAAGATGTACATTTTTTTCATCAGAAACATCACCGAGACTAACATTCTTCAAACCTTGTCTTCAAAAAATGAGAATCCAGTTAATAATACTGTCTCAGCTCAAGCAATACCAACAATTCGATAGCCATTATATTGTGGATCTGCGTACATTGATGCAGAATTCCCTTTACATGGTATTCAGTTTTATTTTCTCTCATTGTGATGGCTGTAAAATTCAACACCATTAACAAATAAGTACTTAGAGGACAGAAAGCCTCATAACCGTCCATGAGAGCTGATAGGCAATCTATAACAGCACATAAAACTTCAAGCCAGATTTGGAAAATTCACAAATACAGTCGAAGACTTCAACTTATTAAAGTTTCATAAAACCTTGATGAAAATATCTGCAAAACCTAAACACAAACTTTGAGCTACAGGATATAAACCTGAAAATATCGCCTAGATTTCAAATAAGACTGCAGGTAATTTGTGGATCGCCAACAAATCGTAAATGACCACTCGAATAAGCACAATGTAGAAATCAAAACCACATCACTTACAAGAAAACTCACTCCAAAATAACACTCCCCAATTAACAGAAAAACCACTGAACGAGTGAACGTATTTCAGTGAAAATATTCTAGTTAACTCACCTAACGTCACTCTCTCCCTTCAACACTGAGGGCATTAGGAGAAAATGTTGCCACAATGTGAAAAGAAACGTGGACCAGGTGAACAGCTTCAACAAATAATAACTGATGGGAGCAAAATAGAAAAACTTTTTTCAATAAAATCACGTACTTGTTCGAAATTTATATTATTTATTTACATTCAGAAATTAATTTTCTCACGAGAATTTTACCCACTATATGTATTTAATTAAATTTGGATGGTATGAATAAAATCGTTTGGATTGTGCAAATAATTTACGTGTTCAAAATTTGTCACAACATCAAAAATCACACGCCCATTTAAGGAAATGTTAGTTTTCATGTAATGGTCGTCAAATTTGTTAACACCAGTTAAATGCCCAACGTGATTAATTTGCATGAACATGTATTTTTCAGTTATAAACCCCTGCAGACAATCTTGATGACAGTATTAAAATTGTAGTTTGAAAAGACTTTTGAAAAATATGAATGAAATTTTTAGGATGTATTTATTCGTTTACATATATAATGGGTTTCCAAAACTAGTCTACATGCGTAGAATTTCGTACAGAAAAAATGTTCAAATAAAAATAAAAAGAATGTAAAATCATTCATCTTCAAAAAGTTGATACACAATATATAAGGTGTGCTACAACACATTGAATTTTCAGTATTTATAAATCAAAATCAAGGCAAAATGATAAAAGTGTTGATAATGCCATTGAAAAAATAATTAAGCATTATTTTTTACACACAGATCCTGTGATTATATGTCTTTTCACGTAACGTAACAACATCAATCAACTACTGATTTAATTAAACGGAAATCTGTTGTAAGTTTAATCGAGTGTCAGAAGGATTTAGATAGGCCGCGAAGTTTTATACATGACATTTTCACACATAGAAAAAATATTTCATCCCTGACTCATTATTATAATGTCTAAATGTATAGTTCTCCTTGAACTCTAAGCAGAATCGCCATAAGCTGAATGTTTCTTCAATGTTAAACTACTAACTTTGCATTAGTTGATTG